>PVJH01030855.1:0-24382 GCA_004026705.1 Nesogale talazaci
TTTTTTAATCAAACAGACCTGCATCTGCATACAATAAGCACTCAGAAATCATTTAAAAATTGTTTTCCATCTGTTTCTATATCTTATAATAGTTTCCGTTTTAGATTCCATACATATAAAATATTACGGAAATTTGTAACATCCTTTTAATTTTTTTCTTTATCTCAACACTATTAAGACCATCATAAGAAAGACTGACAGAACAACTGAGGGGAAGAAGCAACGTTCTTTAACATTGAAAGGGAATTACCTTCGGATGATTTTACATAAATAAGTCTAAGGATCCCTGACTATAAGAGTCAGAATCAACTAAGGACAACGGGTTTGGTTTTGCTTTTAAGTTGGTAATCAGTGGCTTGAGTCCAGCAGCTGCCCCATGGAAGAGAGGTGTAGCCGGCCACTTCCCAAACTATTACAGCCTTGGAAACTCTAAGAGACTCTTCTACTCAGGTCTGATGCCATTGACAGGATGTGTATGCTTCTGTATTGTTTTGTTGCTAACAAATGATGAAAGAAGATCAAATGCAAAAGATCATATGTATGAAAACTCACCTGTTTTAGCAGCAAAACAAATTCAAATCCTTTGCTTTTGACCATTCCCACTGTTAACTACCCATTAAATATGAGGAGAGGGACCAGATGTGGATGCAATGATGTACATCCTAATTTGCTAATTTTGAAAGAAAACACTGCTGTAATTGTTGAGGGGACGATAGCTGTGGCATAATGGTAAGATATTTTTTAGGGGGGAGGAGTTGGATTTTGACAGGGATCAGATTATTTCACACATTTAAATTAGGCTTTTTACACTCTTTGTATTGTTGAAGGTTTCAAGTCTCCTGCAGTGTGCTGAACATTAATTTACACTTTACCATCTGTCTGAGCCTTAAGGTTTTAATAGATTTTGCCCTGCGGTATCTTCATGTAGAGGAAATCCATCATTGGTAAGTCATCTATTTTTGGAAAGTTACCTGATCTGTGCGATTGGGTCCTTCCATCAGAAATATTTATCCGAGTAAAATTCAATAGGTAAGACATTGATATTTTTAATCCTGCTTTGTTTTGTGTTGTTTTCATCATGTACAACTTTCAATAAATATTGATTAGTTGATCTGGCTACAACATTGTGAAAACAATTCAGCTGAGAGTATTTTAACATTATTTATTTTATGGCCTTTTTTTTTGGTGATAAGGAATGTTGTAGTCTGTCTAACTGCTTCCTACTGGCAGGGAACATTGTGGGGCTTAGACACCAGAGCAGGCAGAAGGTGGGGCTGGTGGGCAAAGGGTTTTATGAGTGGAGAAGAAGTTGATTTATGGAGACCCTGGGCAGGTCTTGTATTTCTACATGAGGAAAAAAATGGAGCTAAGAGAAAAAATCAACACATAAGTATTAGTGCCACTAGTAGAGGCAACAGCCAGTTGGCTAAGGAGGGTTGCAGCCCTTCGAACAGGGAGTCATTTTTCTGTCTGTGACGAGAGGTCTTTGCTTAGGTGGGTCAGCATTTCTGTTTAGCTCTATGAGCCCTGATTCATTGATGTAATTAATAACTGCACTCTTCCCTTAAGGAGAGGCAGACACCACCTTTTTCAGCTATGCCAAGGTCCAAACCCATCTGTTTTGTAGGATGACTTGAGTCAGAGAGGTGAGCTGGTTCTGCATTGAGGATATGGAGGCCGAGCTGAACTCCAAAACCATCTGCAACCCATCTTCAAACTCTTGTGCTGAGGTGATAGGGTGGCTGAGCGCACTTCCAGCAATTCCAGATACTGGGACAGAAGGAGCTAGACTTAGACCCACCATTATAGGAAGGACTGCCACTCTCCTTGACCTTTGAATGGAGAATAACCATGCTAACTCAGACTGACCATACAGGATGAGCTGAGGAAGTGTGGTAACTGGAAAACAAGGTCCTTCTGTGGTAGAGTTTGCACATTTAAAGTTCCATTGTACCAAAAGAATTGTCCAAGTGGGAGAAAATCTGAGTGTTAAGAGTTCTATTATGTTTACTAACGCCATGCAGAGAAAAGCCATCTACATTCTTATCTGTGAAATAACAGACTTGCTGTGGCTGAATCTGATTTACTTCCTGTGGTTCCCACTGTGGGACCTGACACAGTGACGTGGAGCTTTCTGTTTGGAGTGCTTTTGTGGATAATAGCTTACCAAAGTTGATGGGGACTAAGCTAGCAGAAGTCTTTGGAGGGAGTTGCACAGGAAGCAATGAGATACATCTGTAAGTGCATGGGTTTGATTAAGAAAATGTAGAGTGTGTTGGATGATTTGGACCCACAAGGACTGCGTAGTAGTCTGAGGTTTGTGAGGTATTTGATTTTGAAGTGTTTTTCTGCCAGGAGAAGGTTGGCAGATTTGTACCGGGGCTTGAGGTACAAATCGCGTCCTTGTAAATACTAATGCTATCCTAGGGGAGTGTGTTGTATTGAGAATTGTATAGTTTGCCTGTGACTCACTTTACCCATCTATGGTCCCAAGGGTCGCTGAAATGGAGGTAGAATGTCCTGTCTTGAATAAAAGGTACTCTTCCCACATATGTTTCTTGTATTTTACATAACCAGTGTAGGTTTCTTTGACTCTGAAGCACCACACAGAAGAGTTATGGCTTCAGTCATCATTAGTAGAATTATGACTATGGCTAAGGTATATTTGAGTGGATTCCAAATCCTGACAATTGTAGGGGATCTCATGAGGATTAGGAGGTGCTTCTTGTCTTGGGAAATATGATGCCACCCAGGGTCCCCTAAGAGTTTTACTGTCATAGGAAAGGTAAGGATTGCGATGTGTGGACCTGCCACCGTGGTTGTAGAAGTTTTGGATGAAGTCTTGAGACGCTCAGCCTTCTGGTAGCAGCATGGCCACCTGTGAAATTTGGTCTGTCTTTGGAACTGGGCAGGTACTTGTCTGAGTGTTCCCAGAGTAGCTGACCAAATAAATGAGGGCTATATTTGCAACTCTGGGGCAAAATGGTCCAAGTAAATTGGGAAGTGGTATGGGTGTCAGGTTTTCCCAGGTGAAGGTGTACAATTGCTGACAGGCTGGGTCAAGTGGAATGGTAAAATAAACATCTTTAAGGTCAAAGACAGAAAAGTGGGTAGTGGAGTGGGGAATGTGAGACAAAAGAGTGTAGGGATTGGGAACTGCAGGGTATATAGGAATAACAGCTTCAATAATGAGTTGCAAGTCCTGGACTAAACGACAGGAACCATTAGGTTTTCTTACTGGTAAAATCGAAGTATTTCAGGGGCTGTGGACAGGAGTAAGGAGGCTATTGGTGAGGAGGTGATTTATGATGGGTTTTAGGCTTTCGTAGAGGGTCAACAAGATGGGGTCAACTGAGGCCGGGATGAAAAAAAGGTTGGGTTTCTTTAAGCGTTTGAGAACTAGGTTATGGTGAGTAGCAGTGACTCAATTTCAGAACTCCCTGTCTGCCTGCTCTTCTCTGGTATTGAATGCTTTAAAAGCCATATGTTCAGGTCCTGGACTGGGGTCTGAGGGTCATTCTTAACCTTTTTTTAAAACTTTTTTCTATTGTCTGGAGTTGATTGAGTAATGAAGTGTGTGGCAAGGACCGTGACCCCTGCTGGTGAGGTTGTGTCTAGATGGGTGTATTGGGTGAGAGCTTCAGGAAGGTGAGCTAAGAATGCTGCCAGACTTTCATCTGGCTTTGGGGTTATTTTCCTGAGCTTGTCAAAATTGACTGCTTCGTGGAAGATTGCCTAGAGGCCGGCCAGGATGCATTGAAGCATTTTATCTCAGTGGACCTGGCTGTCTGGGCCTGCCTGGGTATCGGTCTGGTAATTCCAATCTGACTCCTGTCTAGGTGCTGCTTCGCTGCCCACAGGCATAGTGAGGTCACTTAGGTGAACCTCATTTGCATGCTGCTAGGCAGCAGTATAGAAAGGATCTCTAAAAGTATCATGCCATGAAAGGTCCTAGGCTTGAGACAACGGAATTCTGTGATGTGGGTGATGGAACTATTGGAAAAGGAATCTATGTGCTTTTCAATTTTGGACAAGTCAGTGAGAGAAAAGGGAACATGGATGCTGTCGATGCCGTCAGCTCCTGCAACTTCCCATAGAGGGCAGAGGAGGGTTTGATGCCAGTGATTGTGATGACTAACAAAGGAAGACAGGGAGAAAAAGAGTGAGGGGTTGGAGTGGAGGGAGTAGTGGAGAGCTGGCTGGGTGCCAGAGGGGTAGGAGAGGGATGATGTAGTGAGGGGAGTTCAGGGTGTTCAGGATACAGGGGAGGCATCACTGGGGGTGTGGACAAGGAGTCAGGAGGTTCTGAAGAAGATGAAGGGAGATAAATGTCAGAGACCTGATTGGGGGGTGGGGTGGGAGGGGTAGCGGTGGGTATGTCTGAGCTGGTGTGTGTTTCTGGTTAGGAGGGTCTTGGACTAAAAGAAGCTGAGTGGGGTGACAGAGAGTACAGAGAGAAGAACAGGAGCATAGAAAGAAGAAGCTTAGACATAGGAGACCTTAGATCATGTGCCAGTTTGCTGACAAAAGTTACTGAGATCAGTCAAGATGTTGAAATCAAAAGTACCATTTTCTTGCCAATGGGACCCAATTGTCTAGTTTGTATCCAGGCCAAGTGAATTATAGTAGGAAATGGGCTTTTGGGCTGGAGTTCGGCCTTTAAGCCAAGGGTTGAGAGGTTGGCTAGGAAACACTCTACGGTGTGGAAATATTGGGCTAGGAATTTTTGTTTCTCATGCTATGGGGTTCTTAAGAGGAGAGAGAGATTTAGTGTCTGAGTATCCAACTGGGTTTCTGGAGTGGAAGGATGGGAAGTTCAGTGACTTCCCAGTTCTGAGATCCTTGGAAAAAGAAACAGAGAGACTCAGGGATACTCGAATGTCTCTGTCCTTTGGAATGGATGGAGAGACTCTGGCATCAGCCTACAGTTTTAAATGGACAAAGCCTCTGGTGGAAGGGCCCCGCAGCAAGGGACTACAGCCGAAACAGCAGGGATATAAATGTGGTCCGGTGGTCACTGGTAGATGCAGGCGGCAGATGATAGCAGAGAGGTCTCAGTCTGAGGAAAGGAAGAATGGAAGTGAGAGACAGCACAGCACCTACTCAAGGGCAGATGGGGTGAGTCTGAACACCTCTACTTCTCCCAGGACCCAATCATGTAAAGTAAGCTGGCGACAGAGAGAAAGAAAAGGGTGAAGATGGAAAATAGTTTTAAAGGGTTGTTTCAGAGCTCTTGGGTGAGGTTCAAGGGTTCCTAGTTGGGGCTGGAGAAGTCATGCTGCCTGGGGTGGAGGGGAAGAGTTTTACAGGATTGGTCTGAGATAAAGGTCATTGAGAAATTTTTCATTGTGGTTTGGCTGTTTAGCAAGGCGGGCAGTTAGTAACCCAGGGACAATGTAATGATGTTATCTGGAGCTGCCATCCATCTGTGTCCTGACATCAAAGGCCACCATCGGAGTTGCTGCATACCATGACACACAACTTCAGGGTATTGTCCCACAGGTCCACCCCACCAGCTCCCGTTTCTGCCTAACACGCCCTTTTTGTAAGTATACCTTAAAAACCACTTTGAGAGAACAAATTTCACTTTGGCTTGGGTCACTTTTTTTGAGATGAAAAGAGAGGGAGATGACCATTTAGTTACTGCTGTACAAGCTTGTGCTAAGGTCACCCCACAATCAACACACTCCAACCAGAATGATTAAGGAACCTTATTGGAAATTCATGTCAAGAAAAGTGGAGGGCAGCCCGAATCTCTTGGAGAAAGAGAGCGTTCACTTACGATGGTAGGAAAATGGGAGGAGCATGGTGGGGGGTGGGGGTTGTTGCTTAAGGATTCTTGTAGGAACCCTAGTCCTAGGAGGAAGTATACCTGTTGCTGTGTTCCACCAGTGACCTCGTTTCTATCTACTCCTTGATGACCCAGGCTGTGTGCTCTAGATTATTTGAATTTTAAGCTTCCCTCTTTCTAAGCAAACAACACTCTTCATAGGCCACTGAAGAAGGGCTCCATGTGGAAACCTCACTAAGTGAACTAGGTTTTACTTCAAACTCACCTGTATCCCTTGGTCTTCAGGCAGAAAGCACCAAGTACAAAAAGAAGCAATTCTTGGTTTGGATCTCTGGCCCCGAGAGTGTCCAGTGAATGGTGAGCTAGGGTTATAATATCCTTATTATTTTAGTACTCTTCTTGCTTTATTATGACATGTACTCATGTCTTGGGCATGGTTCTGTCCCTGCCAATGACTCTTATTGGTGGCTGCCTTAGCACCCACCCCCATTGTTTGGGAAATAGTGTCAGTCACTTACGAGTGTGATCTGTACAAGTTAACAATTCCTGTCTTGTGGTCTGTAGCTGGCCTGCATTGTTTAATTTCTACTTCTCAACTGTATTTTTAATTGCTATACCAGGGACTGTAATCTTCATGGAAGAAGATTGTCAGGCTTTTGCTTTGGAAGCACCACGGAATGGATTTTAACTCGCTCCGCACCTGGGAGCCTGGAGAAAGTGAGCAGTTAGGAGTTCCATCCACATATGACACCAGGTGTTTTTTATCCAAACTGAAAAAATGCAACCTTTTCTCCTTTATAGTCATGTTTATTTCACATGTGAATATGTGTGCTGTCTTAATAATCGTCTCTGTTTTCTCTCTCTGAGTTCTAATAGCCCTTGCTCTGGCTACACAGAACTCACAGACAAAATTGATGATTAAAGGGTTGAAGTTAACAAGTTGTCATGCCAACGAGAAAGGCTCAGGAGTGAGTTGTTTATAAGGACATGTTACAATGTTCTTTCAGGTCTGCTAATAAATGCCAAAGGGGCATACCCTTCTGCTTGGAGCCTCAACCAAAAGGCATTCAGCTTAAGTTCCATGGGTCAGCAAACCCCGCTCCTTGACTTAGTTGTCCAGAGGCTCACTATTCCACAAGCCAGCTTCCTGCACAAAAGTACTCAGCTTTATTCCATGGCAAATCCATCACTCTGTTCCAAAATATGGCTCCTGCTGCTGCTGCTGCCCCTTTGTTGGTATAGCTGTCATATGGATCTGGGAGGATGTGCTATCTGATTGTATAGACAGAAAAGCTTTGAATCTTGGGTCTGCTTCTAGCTAGTTATATGATTATTCTCATCTCTTTGAACCCCAATGCACTCATCTAAAAATTAATACAGCTCTGAAAAGATGCACGTGAAAAGTAAAGGAGATCATATAAAATGTGTCAGACAGACAAAAAAAAATAAATAAATAAATAAAATAAAAAAAAAAAATAAAATGTGTCAGACAATCTGGGCTTATATAACCCTTCCCTTAATGGTAAAGAAATTCAAATATAAATGTGAATCTCAAATGTTCAATTTTGTTAAAAATAAGATAGTGAAGGGTATACAGATGTAATATCTGAGTTCAAATTCCTACACTAACACAAATTCACTTTTGAAGATTGTTATTTTGCCTCTCTGTGCCTTAGTCCTCCTGCAAGTGGGGAAAATAAGGCTGATTTCACAATATCATGGAAGGACTAAATCAGAAGTTTATGTGAAACAATTAGCAAATTAAACTATAATAAGAGGTACTTGCTGTTATAATCCCCATTATTATTTGATGTGGTACAATACATTAAATATCTCACCTATGCAATATTTACAAGCGATGCTGTGCTTAGACCTCACTTTGAAATATAGTTTAAGGAGAGCACTTATTAAATCTTAATCAGGACAAAGACAAGACAAAGACACGTCACCTGGATGATGGAGACCATTAGCAGAATGCCTAGAATTTAAAGGCAGGTAGTTGAATAAGTACAGAGCCAAGGAAACTGCCATAAATTCTTGACTGTTGGTAGATCACAGTTAAGGGTGGGACTACAGAACAGGAAACAGGGCCATGATTGGGATACATACTTTATGTTAGATAGAGAAACTGATGAAATTGGCCCACAGACTTGTGACCAAGGGAGTTAGGGAAGGGTGTGATAGGGCGTGACTCATGACTATGAGATCCCCTGTAATGTCCATCAAGGACATGTCTAGACAACTCTTAAAGGAAATAGCCCCTCCTTGGGCTGGCTGGAAAGGGGTGTGGGAAATCCATTTCCCAATACACTCTACCTGAGAACAAGATTGTTCTCATTCCTAAATAATGATCATAAATAATTCTATGGAAGCACAATCCAGGTGAAGACTCTGAAAATGAATTTTGAACTTTCTGAAAATTTACTGCTCAGAATTTAAGCTCTGTTACAGCTGTAAGGCTACAATTCTTTCATTTTTTTATTATACCATACAGTCACTATTTACCAAAAATGATATTATGCAGTAGTCTTTAAATGGAAGAAAGGAAATAATAAGAAGGCTTTTCCTTTTTTCCAGTTAAAAAAACACCTCAAAACAGAGACACTTTAAGAGAGCTTTTCTTAATGAAACACTAGAAATAGAATGCTGCTTGCTAGCTGGACATGAATCCTCTGATTGCTTCATTTCATGTAGGCATGTAAATTATTCCTCATTCCACAGCTTAGACTTCAGGATCGAAGCAGTAGTAGGAAAATATTTTCGGAGTAACTTAACAAAATATATACTAATATAATAACAGGAAGTCTAAGGCAGTCCTACAAGGGAACAAATCACTCAGCTTTCATAGGAAAAACAGCCGGGGTGTTCCATCAAGCTCATGTTTCTATCGAGGCAAACTACCTTGTGCTCGAGGGGACAATTAAATGACAATCACCTAGAAAGGCTTTGCAGTTGTACTTTTTTCCTTTTCCTCCTACTCTGGATACCCTCTCTGCCTCTTTTTCATCTTCCCCCCTCTTTGCAAAGTACAAAGTGCTCATACTCGAGTAAAAGCTGACCCGAATATCAGCTGAGGCACCTAAGTTTATCACAGAAACCACATTAAAAATGTGCTGGAAAACTCGGCTCTGTATGAGTATGTGAGGCAAATAGCCTAGAGAGTTGCTATGAGTCCAATCTGTGGCACCTAACAGCAATAACAGCATACAATGAGCTGAATGGGTGCCACCCTCAACTATCCAGCAAGGTAAGCATGGGGTCATTTGTGTTTACTTACTTCTGCCGTGCATAATGCCACATTCTTTCACTGCCTTAAAGATTCTGCCCCTAGGTATGGCTGGCATCTCACTCTCACTCAACCACATGCCACTTATCCTACAGAATTTCTCCAAAGCTCTTTCACATTTACAGTCCTTGACACAGAGTATCAGGGGCAGTATGTTGGAGCACATGTAAAACTGTTCATTATCGGTTATGAAATAAGACAGGTGAGCTAGTGCTTACTTTGCTTCTTTGCTAATTGGCCTGGAATCTACCTACAGTTTTAGGACCCATTTTGATCATCAATGGGTGAAACATTTTTCAAATATCATTAGAATCTCAAGCATGGAAGACTAGAAATCATTCAAAAACCTCCTCAGTTACTCAGTGACACCATTTGTTACCTAACATCTTTCTACCTCTTTAGAATATTGCCTTCTGGGTGATGCAGTGGTTGAGTGTGGGACTGTGGCCCACTGACTTGGAGGTTCAAATCCAGCAGCAGCTCTCTAGGAGCAAGGCTGGGCCTTCCACTCCCACCAGAGGGCAGTAATGCCCCCCCCCAAAAGGATATTGCCTTCTCTCTCTTTTTTTTTCAATTATGTCATTGCCTTATGGGCACAAGGTTGCTGCAGCACATTCAACCATTGCATCTTTCTTGTAGGCTGGGACACTAAAGAGGTTCTATATTTTAATCTGGGAAGGAGCATCTCTGCTGTATATTTTTTTCTGTGATATCCTTTCAGCAAACCACTGCACGGGGGACATGGCTGCTGACTAGATCATTGGAAAGTGTCTGCTCTCCTTATATATGAAAAAAGGGGAAAGAACATCAAGATCTGGTCATCAGAAAAGGCTTGCACAAAGTCTTGCACTTAGTGACCCTGGTTCTGTGGCTTTTTCCAAGCAATTCTCCTTCATTAACTAATCACATGCTCACGGAAATCCTATCTAGGGGCATTGTGAATAAATCCATTATTATTTTTGAGCATCAATCTTAAGTTCCTATGCAAGGATAATTATAAATAAATATCAATAAATAAATCAGTGTGATTTACACTAGGAAATACACAGTGTAAATACCATTTTCTTAGTCTGTGGGAGAAACTGGTGTGGACTTAGAACCTGATTTAAAACTTCTTGAAGCAGATTTCTTTCTTCTCTGTGGCTACTGTATATTCTGCTGTCTGCTATTTTCATGGTAACAATCACAAGTTGGATGCTCTTTTTAGCTGGAATGGGACTATGCTGAATAGGCCAGCTGAGAGCTATTGTACAAGAAAATTTAGCAATCACTTTGTGGTAATGGATATTGGTATGTGGCACATCCGTTCCAGTTTCTGCCTTGTTAAACATTGTAAAAGCAGCTCCACTTTACTTAGCTTCCCTTCCTCGCCTTCTGGGAGCGATAGGTTTACACATCTTTACAAGTGGGAGTGAATAAAGCCAGGCTGATCTTAATGACATATTTTGCCCAATAACCTTGTATAGAAAAGACTACCTGGATATTTCTTAATTATGCTTTTGATTGTATACTACGTCCAATAATGGAAAGGGTACCGATCCAGCATTGCACAGCACCAAGATAATTTTGTGTGTGTGTGTTTATCATTCTCCTTTGTGTTTTTCGCTTTGTTTTTGTATCATCTCCCCAATATTTAAAGATATTTTTTGAAAGCTCAGAGAAAGGACGCAAGCAATTCAATTCCACCATGATCACTTCCTGTAGCACTGATGGTTTGTGAGTGAATCGACTTAGCATTTTACATTGAAGCATTTAAAATTGGTATTGTGGTTTAGAATTGGACTGCTAACCACCAGGTCAGCAGTTTGAAACTCCCTGCCAGCTCTGTGGGAGAAAGATTTGGCTGTCTACTCCAGGACAGGGTTCCAGTCTTGGAATATTCCCCTGATAGCAGTTGTTAATTTCTAAGCCAGACTTAACCAGATATAGCCAAAATCCTTAAGAAGTTATGCTAGGTGATTTTTGGATGATTGATTGGTAATAAAGGAGCCTAGTGGAGTTGGTTACATGTTGGACTCCTAACCACAACATCAGCAGTTCAAAGCCACCAGCTGCTCCATGAGGGAAAGAGCTCAGCTGGCCTATTGCATTCAAAGCCCATTACAGCTTAAAAAGCATCCACTTTGTGATTGTATAGTCTCAGAAACCCACAGGGACTATCCTATAATTATAAGGGCACGATGTATTGCAATTGACTGGATGATAATGAGTTCATTTTCTTTTCTTTGGGATTGCTTAATAAGTAATCAGGATCAGTTATGGCAGCAAATTAAGGCTATGGCAGTTACAAGAGTCAGAAGAACCAAGTTTTGCCACAGATAATGTGTTCTTGAAAGCATCCTATTTGTCACAGCCCTCGGGGTGTACTTTGCTTGATAATATATCTAAGTTTTCAATGTTTGGCCTGTTCTCACTTATCTCCTCTGGATGTTAAGTTGTGTTCATTACTTGCATCAGAGATTTTAGCGTGGGAGTCCTGGTTACACAGCAGTTAAACATTCTGTTTCTAGCCAAAAGTAAGATGTAGCAATACGTTTCTGTAAAGATTGGAGATTTAGAATCCCTGTGGGGCAGTTCTATAGGATCACTTGATTTGGAATCCATTTAAAGGCATTGTAAAGGTTCTCTGAGTCATGTTATTTTATTACTTCTCATAATTTACTAATTTCAGTTTTGTTAAAAGTAAAACATAGTCAGAGAATGATGTCAATATAAAAATAATCAGATCTCAAATACTGCCTGTAAATAATTCTATGCTACCATTTCATTGAACTCCTACTGGTATAGGAAGTAAAGATTTGATTGCAAGTAAACTACCAGTCTAAGTTGAAAAAATATAACCCACCCGTTTTTATTAATGGAAAATGGAGGTCTACTGAAACGAAGACTGATGACCAGATAGTGTATAAACATCAATTGCAAGCATTGCCTAGTGAGAATCCACACTGCCCTGATGGTGGATCCCCTGATGGTGGATTACCAGTTTTCTCCATCAATTTCCATTCATTCGTTTTTTAAAGTAGTACATATGAGACCTATTCTTTTGAGAGAAAGAATGCACTTTTCTTTGATATTGCAATATTCATTCTGGAAAGTCTATTACTTCCACTTGATAAGGTAAATGTCATAATTACCCAAAAGTCAGTCAGATTTTAATGTATTTATCAGTTCCTTGCTTGGAGCCCAAACCACTCTTATGTAGCTGTTCTGTTTTAGAAAGTAGTTTGATAATTTTATTATATGTGAAGGTAATGTTAGATAAAAGGCATAATGATATTTTCAAGATTTTGTATTGTGAAAGATGTAAGAATTTCCATTTTAAAGCCTCACATACAGGTAACAAAATATTTATGTCCTGAGCAAGTTTACAAGTGCCCAGAGTTCTCTAGTGACTTAAACCTATAGTGTGGTATGACCCAAGTCCACATGGAGGAAGCACACCAACATCTGTGACTGAAGGATTGTAACTCATGTCCTCTGATGTTGAAGGAGGGAATAGTATCAGCACCTAAATTGTGAGAATCCAGTTTGCAGAAGACTGTGGATGACAGTCAAAGTCTAAGATACATTTGTGGGACCTCTACAGAGGAAATGACCCCGGTGGTTCCCTGTGTCCTTTGGAGAGGGATGGGAGGAAAACTGTTACCAAACGGAGTGCATTGGAGAGACGACTATAGAAGATCAAAATGAGAACCCTGACTTGAATGAACCTTGTCAGTGGGTCCCTCTTCTGATGCACATTAGGCCTGATCTGGTTTTCAACATTTTCTGTATTTTTAAAATCTCTTCATTTGTTCATATTGAACTTTATCTCAGATATGTTATGTTATTGGGGTCATCCTCTGGGATTTTTGTTACAGATTTTTCTGTTTTCCAGTACGTGAAACCAGGATCGATGTAGCTATAGGAACGGCAAGTAGTTTAAGGGTTTTGAAGTTGGGGTACAGGGAGGTGGGTTGGTAAAAGGGAGTTGCTGTCCAGGAGTTCCAGAAGCAAAAGACTGTCTTGAAACTGATTTTGGTAGCAATTGCACAAAACTGCTTCATGTAATTCAACTATGGAATGATGTGATACCTGTATTAACTCCCAATAAAAAGATTTTGAAAAAAAAAAAGAGAGAAAGGAAGAAATGATGTTTATTGAGAACATATGCTATCCTGTTACCTAGTATGCATCAAATTGCTTATACCTAATTACTAATAGTCTGTGATAATAGGAGTTTATTGGGCTAGGATACTTAACTTCTTAAAACTAAAAGCCAGCAAAGAATGCAGTTATTAGATATAAATTTCACCTGAAACCCTCACATAACTCTGTGTACTTCCAGTAAGATTTGTAAGTCAGAAAAGCCCAAGGGCTGAGCCCCGGTGGCGTAGTGGTTGTGCACGGGACTGCGGCCTACTGGGTTGGAGGTTCAATTCCAGCAGTGGGGCTGGGCCTCCTACTCCCACCACCGGAGAGCCGTGATGCCAAAAAAACAAAAACAAAAACAAAAAAAGCCCAAGGTGAATAATGCATTTTTTTAAAATTGTGAATTCTTTCTGATATAGAATCATGGACTTGAAGTGTTTGCCAAAACAAAAAGTGGCATAAATATTTATTGAGAACATATATCCCAATATTTTTCTCCATTTTACAAGTGTAGATAGGAACTTCTATATATCAATGTACCTATAATAAAATCAGATTTGTTTATAAAATTACTTTTGCTTGTTGTCTGTGAAGTTGGTAAGTACTCACTTGTTATAAACAGAAAGTTCCCCAGGTCATTTGCATCTTTAACTTATCATTACTTCCTACCTCCATTCATATGCTTCTATTTCTAAGTACTGGGACTTAGAGAGAAACTTAGCACAGTGCCAGGTGCATAAGACATTTAATTAACATTGAATTTATGCTTTTAATAACATCAGGGTGTAGAAAGCTTTAGCAGGATATACCAACCACAAAAAGAGAAACAATCTAATTAAAAATGGCCAAAGGACATGAATAGACACCTCATCAGAGCAGGCTTTTAGACAGCTAACAACCCCTATGAAAAGATGCTTGCGATGATTAGCCATTAGAGATATGCAAATCAAAACAGCAATTAGATACCATTTTACTCTGGCACAGTAAAAAAAAAAAACAAAAAAAAACCAGACACTGGCAGTGTCGTGGAGAGATCTGAACTCATACACTGATGGTGGGGCTGTAAAATGGTACAATCACTATGAAAAATAGTATGGCATTTTTTAAGTTAGAAATAGAAGAACTATATAATAAGCAATCCCACTCCTCTGTAAATGTCCTAAAGGAATAAAAGCTGTGGCAAAGTAGAAGACACAACCATGATTATACAACCCTGTTAGTGACAGCATTATTTACAATAGCAAAACCCAGTCCCCAGAACAAAAACTCATATCATTGTGTGCCACTTTCCCAATATGGTCGCTGAAAACAATCTGTCCATAAGCAAATATGGTGAAGAAAATTGATGGTGTCCAGTTATCAAAAGATATAGCATCTGGAATCTTAAAGGCAAAGGTCACATGGAAAAAGCACACCAGCCTGTGTGACCACAAGGTGTCAAAGGGATCAGATACCAGACATCAAAAAACAAAAAGTCATATAATTGTGAATGAAGGGAGTGCAGGTTGCGTCACCAAAGACCACCTGTAGGCACCTGGGTATCTCCTTACAGAAGAGTCGCAGAGAGGAGATAAGCCAGTCAAAGTGCAGTGTAGCAATGATGAAACATACAGCTTTCCTCTAGTTCTTCAATTCCACCCCCCCACTCCAGCCCCATTATCATGATCCCAATTCTAACTTACAAATCCAACTAGACCAGAGGATATACACTGGAAGAGATAGGAACCGGAAACAGAGTATCCAGGATAAATGATCCCTTCAGGACTAATAGTGAGAGTGATGATACAAGGAGGATAGAGGGAAGGTGGGATATAAATGAGGAACCAATTATCGGGATCTACATATAACCTCCCCCTGAGGGATAGACAATACAAAAGTCGGTCAGAGGAGACATCAGACAGTGTAAGATATAACAAAATAATAGTTTATAAATTATCAAGATGTCTTGTGGGAGGGGGGAGGGGGGAAGAGGAGGAAAATGAGGAGCTGATACCAAGGGATCAAGTAAAAAGCCAATATTTTGAGAATGATGAGAGTAAGAAATATGCAAATATGCTTGACATACAATGGAGGTATGGATGAATTGTGATAAGAATTATATGAGCCCCCAACGAAATGATTTAAAGCCAAAACAACAACATCAATAAAACCCAGCATCCCAAATAGAAACAACCTTTGTCCATCAATAGAAGAATGAATAAACAAACTGTGGTATATACATGCAGTGGAAGAGTACAAAATGGTAAAGAATCAGGATGAATTCTCAAAGTATCTAACAACATATATGCATCTTAAGGATAGGCTCCATGAAAAGAGCCTCAATTACAAAAGAACAAATATTAAAGATGACCATTCTAAAAAGCTAAGGAGAGATTCTCAAGCCAAAAGATATGTTCTTCCGTGTGTACAAGGGAAACTTATAAAGTCCATTGATATTATACAGGTGTTAATTGGGATCCTGGGAATGCCAATCCACAATATAAGTGGAGTCTACATAGCCTAATGGACAGGAAGGCCCTGGCAGAGCACACAAATAGAGGGAGGACCTGATCTGGTTCTCAAAATGTTCTGTTAGCTTGGTTTTTGTTCATATTAGTGTGCATCTCAGAGGTGTTATGCCATAGGAAGTCATTCCATTGAAGCTGTATTATATATACTTTTACGTTTTTTGGTATGTGTAACCCAGCATAGAGATAGCAAGTAATATAAGGGTTTTGATGAGAGCAGGGTACAGTGACAGTGGTGGGGTAAAAGGGAGCTGATATCAAGTCTATGTAGAAAAAGAATGTTTGGAAACGAAATGTGGTAGCAATTGTGTAATTCTACTTGATGTGATTGAACTATGGAATGATATGTGTGTGTATATATATATAAATATATATATAATCCCAATTCATAATATATATTTTTTAATATTCTCAATTGAAAAAAAAACAACAATTCTTGACTCCATGGGAATGAATTTGATTTTTTCTGTTTGTTTTGTTTGGGTTTAGTTTATGTTAAATGCTAAAACCTACACAGTTAAATACGTAGTTTAAATATTAATGCTCAATTAGGTGAAGGGAATTTGTATGGGAATACACTCACATAGATATATAGAGATCTGGTTGCATATATTTCCACATACAAATTTGTAAATGCCTCACATATGCTCATCTATGATAAAGTGACCAGATTTTAACATTGGTAAAGTGGAACACCATTGACGGAGTGGCGGTGGGGGTGGGGTGGGGTGGTGGTGGTGTGGGGTAAGAGGGGGGTTATTCCCTTCCCGTTTTCCTGCTATTACCTAGTTTGTCGTGCATTCTTTCCAAAAATCGGGACTTTTTAAAAATGCTGCAGGACGCGGGGAAAAATATTTAAAATCCAAACTGTCCCACTCAAAGCGGGATGTCTGGTCACTTTATTCCATGAGTATATGGATTCATATGTAGGAGATATTGTTATGGAAACATCTCAGACTTTGGGTAGAATTATTGGGCTTGAAAGCTGTAATCTCAAAGGACTTATAAGTCAGTTGGCACAGCCGCTTATAAACAAGGTGTTTTCAAGAAGTTTGTGGAAATCTTTGTTTTGTTCTAATCCCCTTAACTCCTTTGAAACCTTAATGTGAAGATGGCAAGACTGTGTTTGCGACGTTGTCAGGAGAGACCTGTCCCTGGAGAAGCACGTCATGCTTGGGAAAGTGAAAAATCAAAACCAAACTCCCTGCCAGTGAATCCATGATGACTCAGAGTGACCCCGGGCATGGCTGAGACTGTTTCCCGGAGTAGAAGGTCCAGTCTTTCTCCTGAGGTGCTGCCGGTGGTTTCGAACTGCCCTCCACGCAGACTGCAGTCCAGTACATAACCAGTGTACCACCAGGGCTCCTCGGAGAAAGTGAAAGGACAGCGGAAAAGGGAAAGCCCCTTACGGAAAGGGAAACTCCGTGGTTGAACCAGTGCGCAGACGCAAGAGCAGGGATCTGACAGTGTTCCAAGCTATGCCTTTGATTAAGTCGGAACCCAGCAACCACACTCCGAAGTGTGCACACGTTAGTCTTGTGAACGGTGTCTAGAATGTTTAAAGCGTCTGAGTGCCCATCTCAAAGTTACCATGCTTCCCTTCCACCCTGGAACACAAAATGAAGACGATGGATTCCTCAGGAAGTAATGAATCCGGAGGACAGTGGCCCTCACTAACCTCAGCTTCCCCTTCCCTGAGACTGTTAGCACGACTGATCACTCATAAGAGGACCGGAAGAGAAGGGCCTGTTTCAAATGGGTTTACAAGATGTAGAGCAACCTGAAAATAATTTTTAAAAGATCCAATTTTCTGGTCTTAAAGAGAACCTTCCAACTTAAAACCCCTGGGAGTTTACGGAACTCCTGGAGGTCATCTTTTGGTCAGTTAATTGACTGAAAAGCACAGAAACAAACAAACAAACCAAAAAACAAACAAAGAAAAAATCCCAACAGCTCCCTCACTCACACGCTCTGTGATTGCTGACTTATGGTAGCTCTATGTGACAGGGGACCACTGCCACCCTGTACTTCTGAGCCCCTCAATCTTTACCAGACTAGCTCGTGGTTTCTCCCTGCTGACCTAACATTCACAGCCCAGCACCCGCACGCCCCCCACCCCACCCCATGACTATAAAATCAACAGTGACACCAGGAAGAGTGTGCCTCCTGGAAGAGTCCACTCTATGAAACCCAAGGGCAACATTTGCCCAAAAACAAAGAAGTCAGGAAGGGTCAGGAAAGCTGAACAAATGAAAATGGGGAGCCCTGGGAGGAAATTGGGAAGTGTGCTGATGCATTGTGGGGACTGCAAATAATGTCATGGGACAGGGTGTATATAAATGATTCATCGGAAAGCATTCGTTATGTGAACTTTGACCTGAAGCACAGTGAAAATGCTTTAAGAGAGAAGGGGGGGGTTAGAGAGAAAGCTGAGTCTGACTCCTTCACAAGATTCTTAGGAGGAATGCATGAGATAACATCTGAAAATGGCTTTATATTAACATGCCTAAATGTAAATGACTGCCCTAATCATTTCTGCTATTATAGAAACCACCAATTAGTCATAGTGATAGACACACACCAAATGCGAGCAGTCTTGGAAACACCAAGTAGATTCTAGTATTATCTCAGACTGTTTTGATGCCTCTCCTACTCTCGGTTTTTGACTGCCCCTACCACACTTACTTTATTTGTTCTGATCTCTGGGTGAAATATTTGGGAATGTCAACACCACCCAAAGGAGTAAAAATTAAGTTGAAAGGATTGAGAACATAAAAATTCTTGAGCTTATTCAAACTGACTCTGTGTAATGGACTGGGGTTAGAGGGGTAAATAAGGAGAAGAAAAAGCCCTAATTTATAGTTGACCGACATACTGGTATAAATATTACCATTAAGTCAGAACTCAGATGTCAACTGAAGTCGATTGAGAGAGATGATCACTCACAATCAATCACAAGATGGCTCTTGTGTACCCTGAGGGGTTCCCTGGGCCTGGGTGAGTTGAGATCCCTCCATTTGGCAATTTCCTTGCACTTGGTTCAGGTGAACCCTGTGAGAACAAAGACATGGGTCGGCATTTACTGTTCCCCCTCAAGCCCAGATGTTTGGGTTATTTGACCCTCACCTCAGTTTCTGTCTCTAGCTCCTGGTGGGGCATTTACATTCAGTCTCCCTGCCAGACTCTAGCTCTCTCAGCTAGGCACTGTCAGCAGCCAGACTGTCTCTTATTTTGTCTCCTCCACAGCTAATCCAGGGTAAAGGCTGGACATGCCTGAGATTCTACTCTGTGTGTCCTGATTCTCCACTCTTCACTTCTCCCTAGTATGTCTCTGTGCTAATGTAAACGGTTTAGTGATCTTCAGAAGATCCCGATATTGCAAGCAAGATCACTCCTTTCTCACAAAGCTTCTCTCCAAGGATTGCTGACCCCTAGATGTGACATTTGTAGGCTTCTGAGTAGCAGAGTGGAGGTAACAAATGTCTAAAATCTTATTCTGAGCTTTGAAAGCTAAGGTTTTTGATACTAGGTAAACTGACACCATAGGAGTTACACAAGTAATGGCTGTCGGAATCATGGGTATGCATTTATTCATCCACTTCCTGATTTGTTTTGGATGCCTTTAAAAGTATTAGAAAAAATTTAAAGTCATTTGTGCAGTGGGCACATAAAATCGTAGAGTACCATTTCATAGGTCTCTTTATGAAATAGCTGGAGGATAATAGGTGATTCATATTAACACATTGCGGACCGATCCCGAGTTTACTCGTGTTTATGGTTTAATGCAAAAAAAAAAAGCACATCCATTTATGGTTTAATGCAAAAAAAAAAAAAAAAAAAACCTTACAACCAAAACAGTTGGGTAAGTTGGCAAAAAAAAAAAAAATCCAGTCTTTAATGTGTTTAAATGACCACAGAAGGATGTTCGGTGCCTGTGATAATTATTTTTCTCTTTTATTGTATGACATTCTGTCTGCCTTGCTTTTTTTTTTTTAATTGCTGTTTCTAAGTTACTACCTAGAATATACCCATGGAGGCATTTGGTAAAATTCCGCTAGTAAGCAAGAATTTATTTTCATTTTAAAAGCAATGTGTGTATTTGGGGAGATAGAGATGAGAGCGAAAATTCATTCCATCCCTTCTCTTTTCTGCCCCAAATCCAGGTGGACTATGCAGTGGGGAAGACAGAAGGGAGACCATGGGGGAGACAGTTTTGTATTACAGAACATTCTGAGAGAGTGTGAAGGTCTGAATGGAAGTTTTTATTGACACTTAAGCTGCAATAAGTTTGAAGGCTTAAGGTTTGCTCAGATATGGGACAATTAATAATAAGAACACAGGGACTCCAAAGGATACAAAAGAAGCTTATATAGTTCAGTACAAAGAGTCAGAACAGAAGTTCAGTTTTCTTTCTTGACTTCACAACCCACATTTCTCCCATCCTTCCAAGAAGCCATCTGGAGTGTATTAAAGCTTTGGAGTGTGCCAGACACAGTGCTACCGTAAAGCACTGCCCTGCCGTCTCAGCTTTGCACTACGATTCAACCACATAATGAGTTAAATGTTTGTGTGTGTCTGATAGACTCAAGTAATATTTAATATTTCTTCTTCATATGTTGAGGGTTGTACAACCCTTGAACCCTTGAACAACACAGCGTTTAACTGTGTGCTAGTTTTATGAGGATTAAGAAAGGACAGTGCCGTGAGATGATAATCATCCCCATGGAATTCACTCTTCACTCTTCAATAAATTGTGTCCAAGTAAGAAGTCATCTTTCAGTCCTCATGTATTTTTCATAATCTTTAATATAATACTGTAAACCTGGAATTAGCCCCATGGGGCTCTGACCAAGTGCTACCAGGGACATGGAAGTGCTCCCTAGAACTGAAGTCCTGAGGTTACAGGGACAAGTTGAATTGCTTGACATGGACTGTGGATGGAGTGAGGCCTGTGGCCCAGTTGCTTGCATTTCAAGATGAATGAAGCCATCCAAGGACCATGGGAGAGGAGGGGGGCAGGGAAGGGAATGTGGGAAGCTGACCCTGCAGCTACACCAAAGGATTCAGAAAACTGGCAGTTGTTATGACGTACCTTTTTACCTTGCAGGGAAAGCGCAGCTTTCATGTGGACGCCGCACAAAATGCATAAAGCATTCAGAACACGGTTAACCAATCATGTGTGTTAATGCTGAGACTATTATTAGTCATTAAGTTTTGGGAGAATAAAGATTTATATTGGATTTTCAGGGATGATGGAGGTGGGAGGCAGCTGGTGCCCCCATTGTTTCAGTTGTTCAGCTGTCAACTGTTTACTGCTTCTATCTATCATTCAAGGATATCATTCAAAATCCCATTATAGTCCCAACTCCTCAGTTTATATCTCCTGTGGCTAATGTACACAGACAGGTCTCAGGATAACTTTCCTCCAGAAGGTGGTAGCTTTGGGAAGGCTCCGTTTTCTATTTGACTAGAAAGCAGGAAGGGAAACATGTTTTCAAGTGCACTCTCTATGGATGATTTGTGGCCTTACCACTGGTTAGTCCTGCTCTCCCAATCGATGTCTCTCCAGGTTGTGAGGATTACATGGGCCTTCTAGAGTGTATAGCACAGTTTCTGACACAAACTAAGAGCTGCACCTCTGCCCTCTGCTGTTTAGAAAAAAAAAATGTGTGCACACACACAAGACAACACATTCTGGTTTATTCATAAAGAAGTACACACAGTAAAAGGAACAATAAGCAGGAGAACATGCATTTGCTTCTAGAAATAACTTAGAATAAAAATACTGCAGTCTGCACTAGCACATTCAATTCAAAAATATTCTAACTTCATTTTAAAATGCAGGCCATGCAGAAATATAAGAGGAAAGTACTTCCTCTTAAGAGAAATGAAATTATTGATATAGTTGAATAATGGATTATTCAGATCAAAAAAGAACTTTAGTGGCACATTTAATGAAGTGAAACTAATGTTCTTTGAATCTTAATTTAAAGTTGAAAGTAGGCATTGTCATTTTTATTGAATGATTAATTTATTATAGAACAGCATTAGGTAATACTAGGTAGGCTTTAAGAAATCAGTGGTCCCACATTCACTATCTGTGACATTCAGCAAAGTACTCTTTGAGTTTATCTAAATCCTTGAATCCTATTGCATCTGATTCTAATGATAAATCAGAAAATAAATTTCTTCACTCAAGCAATATAATGCTGTGGCAGTCATGTACTAGTGTGTCAATTTCATGTTTGGGAGTGTAGTCGTGGAATCTAGTCTGTCAATCTGGAGATAGCTAACGAGACCTCTGTGTGGGCATGCCTTTCTCTGAGAATTCTGTGAAGTCTCATGGTATTTCCCTCATGGAGATTAGAGACCCAGTTGTTGGGAGACGCTCGACTGACAAAACAAGATGGCAGCTTGCGAGGAACAGAAGAAGTCAGAGGAGAAGCCATGTGGGCTTCCCCTGATAGAATCAGACCTCTAGGGCAGGAAAAGCTACAGAGAGACCCCTGCCAGTGCTGAGATGCTTCTACCACCAATGGATACTGCTGACAGACCCTGAGCCTAGGAAATGAAGCGCCATGGGGAGACTTCTGCCAGCATCAGGATGATTCTACTGCCCTTGAATACAAGACTCTGCATCCTCTCGATGGTGATGGTCCTGGTGTCATTGCACATACTTCATAAGTTGGAAGGAGACTTTATAGGCTGGTATCAGACATATGGGATAATATCAAACTTATGACCTTGGACTGGACTGGGTTGGGATGCTTTCTCAATGTTCCATTCCTCTTGTATATAGATAAACCTTTCCCTTATACCCATATGTGTGTGTATGAATTTGTTTCTCTAGTCTACCCAGACTAATATAAATTAGAAATTTTGAACAAGGAAAAGAAAAGGCAAAAATATAGACACTAGGAGCAGAGTATTCTACTCTCCTGGAAGTGACAGCTTCAGCATGATGGTGCAAGCAAGCCTGAGAGGGAGTCTTCTATGAAGGCAATTACACTGCCAGTCTCTGACACTAGGAAGTGTAAACTATACCTTCTTCCGGATGAGTTTGCAAGTCCCAGAGGTTTTCTGTACAGCAGAACCCCGGACCTTCCTTCTGAATACTGCTGGATTCCCTGGAATCTCAAGCGGTGAAAGAATGAACCAGAATGTCTGTCTCTTAGATTGTTGCTGTTGTCAGCTGCCCTCTCATTGGCTTGCAGCTGGCAGCATCTTCATGTCTTGCCAAGTAGAAATGCCCCATCGGTCTTCCTAGGTTCCAATCTTTACTGAAGGCTGACGAAGAGACTCATTGGAACTCTGGTGCTAGCAAAGCATACTGAGAATCCTGTGGACTGCCAGAAGATAAATAAATCCCTCTGGGCAGGATAGCCAATATTTCCCTTGGAAGTTAGGATGGTGAGACTCCATTAGGAATAGCATGAAGCTATATCAAGGAGAAGATCAGGACGAGTATAAGGTCTGAGGGAAGAAAAGAAGACCCTGGATGAGAAGGATTGGCTGGGACAGTGGAATCCAACCTCACAGCAGTTGTGAGGAGGGGGCAGGGCACCATCTGCTGACCATCTGGTCACTGTGAGTCGGTCCTAACAAATGCAATGGCAGTCTTTACTGGAACAGCGTGTCAGGCCCTTTTCACACCGAGCTGTGCAGTAGATTCAAACCACCAACCTTCATATGAGCAACTCGGTGACCCTCACTCTTTAGATGCAGCTGCTCATTCAGACTATCACTATAATTTCATAAATTTTCTTGTATACCGGGTCTTATTGTCCTGTATGGTCATTTTAACATTTGATGCTCACACCATCTTGAACTGATCATTGACAGTCTCCACAAGACAACTGCAGTATCTCTTCAACAAGCCCCATTAGACTTCGCACATTTTCTTTCTTTTGTTCACAATAGACTGAGGGTCTCTTTGTACTTCTTTTGTTCTAGAGCTGTAGGCAGCCATCCCCATGTGACAACCCCCCCCCCACCCCCATCAAGAAGTCCAGATTTTGTGTGTTTTCAATTGAGGTAATGTTATTTGAGATCCTAGACTGGAGCATTGTTGCTTCCAGGGCAAAAATGAAGTAATTGTGGTGAATGTGCTTTATAGTATATACAGCATCATGCTATCACTGTTGCCATTAGTACAACCATTATGCACGCTATGCAACAAGTACTCCTTTTGTGGGGAGCAATGCTAAATAGCAGCACCAATGTAAGTCTGTTCTGGGGACAAGTCAGAGACATTGTGTGTCATATGTGAAGGTCAAGGAGAAAGTTAAGCAAGCTTTGTCAGATACAATGTGAATCCTTGTCTTCTAATTCTACAGCAGTAAAGAAACAAATGCTGTGGACTGTGTTTTCATCTTTTTCTAGATTGCTTTGGTATTTAATTCTTTATATAAAGAAATAATAACATTTTATTTTGTGGACATTGTCTTTTTACATATATATATAGTATTGTCTTTTTTTTAAATCCAACATTAAAAGGATTCAGAGATATTTTTCTTTTTCTTTTCTTCTTCTTTTTTTTTTTTTTTTGTGGGCATCACTGCCTCTGGTGGTTGTGGGCACTACCCAGCCGCCGCTGGATTTGAACTGCCAAGCCTGCGGGCTGCAGTTCCGCACTCAACCACTTACGCCACCGGGGCTCAGCCCCAA
>PVJH01030856.1:0-24355 GCA_004026705.1 Nesogale talazaci
AGGAGGGAAACCCCTAGAGATTAGAAAATGAACAAACTGAGCTTGCTGAGACTGTGGTGGGAAAGAGAGTGAAAAAAAAGTAAAGAAATATCTGAACTCTGATCTCCTGAGGGTGTGGCTGAAGGGATTCAAACCCTGCCCAAAAGTGGCAGTAAGCTGTGGTTGTGATGAAGTAAAGTTCTTGGACTGACCCAAGCAGCCTTGTGCCTGCTGAGACTGTGGCAAGGCTAAAGGTAAGCCCCCGTCAACCCCTGCAAATGTAAATCAAAATCCCACAGCTCTTCAGAATCTAGGGATATGTGTCTACTTATCTTTATGATGCTCCTCCTGTGACCTGGAAGAGTCCAGTTTCCCTCTCAGTGCCTCTCCTGCACTGATTTATGTCGTGTCCCGCTGGTGTGTGCTTGTCACCATCTCATGGGAACTTCTCTATCATTTCTTAACTGTTGCTTCCATGAGTCTTGATGGTACTTCCAGTAAAATAAAATCCCGAGCAGCTTCAATCTTTTCTCAGTTTATCATGTTCTTATCTGTGGCCCAGTTGTGATAGTTTTGGTCTTCTTTATAATCCTGACTTTCGTCAGCAGGCGCTTCAAGTCCTTAGTTTCAGGAAGCAAGGTTGTATAACTATGCATCTCAGGTTCTTAATGAGTCTTCCTCCAATCCTGATGCCATCATTTTCTTGGGATATTTGACTCAGCATTTTGATTAAATAAATATAAAGAAAGGCTAAAATCCTGATGCACACCATTCTTGATTTTAAATCATTCAGTATTCCATTGTTCTGTTCAAGCAATGACTTCTTGGTCCATACACAGGTCTTAAATAATCACAATAAAATGTTCGGGAATTCCCAGTCTTTGCTTTGCTAATCAAAAGTCTATCAGTCATACAATCAAATGCCTTTGTATAGTCAATAAAACACTAGTAAAGATCATTCTACTATTGTCTGCTTTCTGCCAAGATCCTTATGATATCAGCAATGATAACCCTCATGCTACATTCTTTTCTGACTGCCATGAATTTCTTTTTTTAATATAATTTTTTCTGCCATGAATTTCTAGCCAGCCCTCTATCAATGCATTGATGCCACTTTTTAACATGATCTATAGCATAATTTTACTTAGCATATGATATTAATGATACTATTCATTAATTTTTACATTCTGTTGGGTCAGGTTTCCTTGGCATGGGCATAAATATGGATCTCATCTAGTAGATTGACTTGATAGCAATTGCCAAATTTCTTGGTATAGATGAGTGACTGCTTCCATTGAAACACTTTGGAGTCTTAATGTTCATCAATGCCTTTAGTGCTTCTTGACTTCTTCCTTCAAACCATCAGTTCTCAATTTGCTACCTCTTGAAATTGTTGAGCTGCAGTCATTCTTTTTTGGCACAATGATTCTGTGTATTTCTTCTGTTATCTTTGGTGCTTCCTACATCATTCGATGTCATCTCCATGGAATGTTTCAATATTTCAGATCAAGGCTTGAAGTTTTTTCCTGAGAAATGCTGAGTGCTCTTCCCTTTTGGTTTTCTGTTGCAGGTCTTGTGCATCTACTTATACTATATTACTTTGTTTACATTGTCTAAGATCAGCATTGCCCAAACTCAACCACCTTACACTTCACTGTGTGTGTGAAGCACACACATTTCATATATATATAATCTGTGTATATTCTAATAATGTAATATAATATATGTCAGCACATATATATATCTCTAATGTTCCACAGAATTAAAACATGCTGGGAAAAATGCTGAAATCACTTTGGGAAATATTTTACAGTTAAGGAAACTGAACTACTAAGATGTTCAGGTCTGAATCCAGGCTACAGTGACCCCTGACCTTAGCTTGGCTCACCAACTTTAGCTCAGGGTACACTGGCTCCATCATCTTCCCTTGCTGTATTGATTGAAGATGTGGGTGAATGATACTGGGCATACCAATCAATAAACCCATCAATGTGCATTAAAGGGCCATCTATTCTGCTCCTAGCCACTGGGACCTGCATAGTGACACTGTGAAAACTCTGGTGACACATTTATAGGAGATACAATTTAATGGTGGCTGCAGATTAATCTCCTGAAGGTGGTAGTCCTGGATCAATACATTTCCTGACAGTTTGGGCTTGGTTGATCTTTGCTGCCTGTTGATCTGATGTTTGTCAACTCACTATGACTTCTAGAAATATTTCATTTCTGGCTTTCTCCTTCATGGGTCATAGTTGGCCCTCTTTGTGGGGAAAAATGAAATGCTCTACCGCATTTTCAGGGGAACAAGAATTCCCTAAGTTCTGGAGAGAAAGTGAAGCTTTAGATTTGCACTGAAAGACTGTGCTCTCCTTCTTTACCTCCTGCTCACTCTCTTGTCCTTCCTGGTTGAGCTGATGTCCATTCTCTCCCAAGGACGCTCTTCTTGTCCTGATGCCAGTTCCGGTCTCATTCACGGGCCACTTCTCAGGCATCATGCCATCCTCTTGAAATGCTTCCTGCTCTTGGTTTTCACTCATCACACACTGGCCAGGATTGCCTCTTCCCACTTTGCCCCTTACTGGGTCCACCCACTCACTTTTCCCTTACCGATCTGGAGTCCAGAGTATGGACTCCCTAAACTTGGTCTCAGACTCTCTCCTTTTCTCAACCCATGTCCTTTCCTAAGTAATGTTATTTGGGCTGAGAGCGCTAAATGTTCTCTTTCTGCTGTTGATATGCAAGTTTGAATTTTCCATTCTATTCTTTATCCACCTTCCCTCACAAAACAAACAAAAAAAAAGCAACAACAACCTAGATTTGTAGAGCCAAATGGTAGTCTTTTTATTATTTTTTCTTCTTGGGAAAATGATTTACACTACCAGTGCCTCCGTTTCCTTAATGTAAAAAGGGTGCTGAGTCGTTCCCAACCTCAGAGTGTTCAAATGGACTGATGACTTCATCTATGTGAAGCACTTAAACAGTGCATGGCATATAGTAAGCATAAAATAAGTGTTAGCTGTTAGCTAATATTACTCATCACTCCACTAATAAAAAAGTCAATGGACATCAAGTGAATTCTGACTCATGATTATCCTACATATATGGCAAGCTAACTACAAATTGGGCTATTAACAGCAAGGTCAACAGTTCGAAAACATCAGCCAGCTTCTAGGGAGAGAGATGAAGCTTTTTATTCCTATAAGGAGTTACATAGTCTCCAAAACTCACAAGAGCAGTCTATCCTGTCCTATATGATTACTATGAGTCAACATGGACTAAATGATGGTTTGTTTGTTTTTTGGTCAAAATAGAACAGTGGTCCACAGATTTCCTATGCTTGATTTTTTGGAAGTAGATAACCAGGTTTTTCTTCCATGGTGCCCCTTGGTTAGCAGCTAAGCATATTATCTGTTTGCAGGACCCAGAGACCCCTGAATTTCTAATAGGTGCATCCCAACCAGAGTGTAGAATCATCACACCCTATCCCAGTCCTCTTGTGTCCTTCCACCACTGCCTTAGCAACATCTAAGTGAAAATCTAAAACAATTGGAAAGTGTACTGGGAGTAGGGATGTGGAGAGAGTCTGGACTCCGGTGGGCACAAGCACAGCCCCCTGTCCCTCTGCTTGCTGGCTGCCACCCCCTGCCCCTCTCAGATAGTCCAGCTCTTCACCAAGCCTAGGTAGTCTGCCTTGAGAGGGCTCTATTGTTGGGGTCTTTACCTCCATCCTCTAGGATTAGGGAAATGTTAGCCCCCCTGTTACAAAGACCTGGTTGACCTCTTCAGAGACTAGGAAAGGTCAATCCAGCTTCTTCTTTTGCGACAGACCTATGGGAAAATAAGACTGCTGATTCCTCAGGTTAGTTTCAGAGTTTCTGACCAAGAAGAAAACTTGCCTATTTCAGGTCTCAGGAGTAGAGATAGTTTTTGGGAGGCTTCAGTCATTCTTGTGGTGGGCTGTGTGTCAGGAGGCGAGAGAGAACTCAGCTGTTATCTCTCATAGTCCCCAAAGAAGGTCAAGCACATGTGGGCAGGAAACACCAGAGCAGCCAGGGCACAGGACCCTTAGCATGTGCTCTATGTGATGGGACTAGACTCTCTGTTATCCAGTTGATTTCGACCTCAGTGACCTTGTAGGACACAGTAGAACTGTCCTAAGAGTTTCTGAAACTATCGTCTTTACTGAAGCAGCTTTAGTGGATGGGTTCAAACCATTGATCTTTAGATTGGCAGTCCAGTGCTTAAACAGATGTGCCACCAGAGATCCTGCCAGGCCTTGCAGACAATCCCTGAAGCACTCTTTAGGAAAGCAGGTCAAAAGGTCAACAGCAAAAAAGGCCAAAATAAACCCATTGCCAACGAGTTGATTCCCTCTCACAGCAACACTAGATTGGGTTTCTAAGACTATACATCTTTATGGGAACAGACAACCTCAGCTGACATTGCAGTTAGCAGCCCAAGATCTAACACACAGGTCCACGGCAGCTCCTTAGGAGACAAGAAGGGAAATCTAAAAGGCCCTTAGCTCCGCCAACTGAACACAATGCAATGTCTTCACGGGTACCCTTAGCTGGGGGGCTTAAAACTAAAACAAGCAAACCCATTTCCCTACGTTGATTCTATTATAGAAGCAGATCACCACACTCCTCTGCCATGGTACCACAGTATCTCACTGCCATTGTGTTGATGCTGACCCACAGTGACCTTGTGGAATGAAGTAGAACTGACCTGAGGGTTTCTGACTCTGCAACACTTTATAGGAGCAGACAGCCTCTTCTTTGTCCCATGGGGTGCCTGGTGGTTTTGAACTACTGCCCATGTGGTTAGCAGCCAACTTGTAACCCATTATACCATGAGAGCTCCTGATAAGAGGAAATCCATATTGAATTCCTAGATCTGCCAATGAACGAATCACAACAAAATGTGTCTTCTCACAGTTCTGTTAGTTCTTCTAGCCAAAGCAAATCACTGCCATGGAGTCAGTTTCAACTCATGGTGACCCTGAAA
Organism: Nesogale talazaci; assembly: GCA_004026705.1. Lineage (NCBI taxonomy): Eukaryota > Metazoa > Chordata > Mammalia > Afrosoricida > Tenrecidae > Nesogale > Nesogale talazaci. The sequence continues at coordinate 4,987 of PVJH01030856.1, forward strand.
GGGCAGAACTGCCCCATGGGATTCTGAGACTGTAATTCTTTATGGCCGTAGAAGCCCCACCTTTCTCCTGTTGAGTGTCTTGTGCTTTCCAAGTGTGGTTAGCAGCCCAACTTGTAACCACTATACAACCAGGGATTCTAGATAAATGTGAAACTTACGTGCCCTCAAGGCACCTCTGGAGGGTCAGGTGTGTCTGTGTGTGGTTGGTCTTCATTCCTCTGCTGTCCACTTAGGGAGGCTTTTGCTATTGTAACCTACTCTGATTTCTATTTCCTTTCTTTGGTCCCCAGAATGCCCACAGGCCACTCTTCCCTACAGCCATGCCTAGCACGTTCTTCTGGATGGTGGTACAGGTTCTGGAACTCCTGATCACAAACCGTCCAGTCTCCTACCTGCCGGTGTTTCCTGGAGACCATTAATGTGACCCTGGCCCCCGATAACCAGACATGCTGACAGAGAGGCAGATATAGCAGGCCTCTCTCAGGGCTCATGACCTGGATTACTGTCTCTCAGCCTGGGCAGCTCATTGGAATCCTCCAGCGAATGGGGACAAATCCTGACACTAGTGGCCTGCCCCACTCCCCGAGTGGTTTAATAGGTCTGGACTGAGGCCAGGCCATCACACCTTCAAAAAGCTTTCCGAGAACCAGTGATGGAGAGGGTCAGCTTCTAAGCAGTTATAATACACAGGGGCTCCACAGCAACTGGCTTAGGAGTGGGCCAAGGGACCCAGGAAGAAGGGAGTAGTTGGGGAAGAGAGAGACAGGGGGAGCAGTGATGGGGAGATAGAGGGAGAGGACGAGGCAGACAGAGAGGGGAAGGGGCACAGGAGGAGGGGGAGGGAAGCAAGTGAGCAGGCAGGGAAAAGTGGGAGAGAATGAAGTATGTTAACATGCGTTGGAAGTTTCAAGCGATTGTCAAAGTTTCTTCTCCTTAAGAGGTCCCAGGTTCCCAATGGTGACATAAGCTGGTGGGAGGTGAGACGGGGCTGAGGGCTAGGAGCAGCAGGTAGAGATGTGGAGCCCAGAAGGAGAGTGACTGCACTGGAGCAGAGTGACAAATGCACCCCAGAACTATCTCACAGTGACTGCGTGGACGGTGGATTGAACAGTAGCTGGCAGGAGGGGGGCAGAGGGAGAGAGAGGGGACAGGGGATGCAATCAATCTGTCCTGTTTTTATTAATAAATTCTAAACACTTGGTATTGTTAGAGGACTAACAATACCAGTAAGAAACCCTTTCCACTGAGCCCATTATGAATTGTAGCAAGCAGACATCTTTACAGTAGCAGACAATCCTCCTCTTCCTGCAGAGTAGTTGGTGAGTTTGAACTGCTGACCTTGCATAACCTGGACTGTGCACAGAGCCGAGGTCTTTGCATGCACTATCTTTTAAAAATCCTCACACTGTGCCTGTAAGATTTTTATTCTTATCCCGATTTTATAGATGAGTTGCCCCAGGTTGAATAACTTGCCTGGTGGTCATTCAGCTCATGAGGTAACAGAGCCCAGCTTCTAACCATTGCCAGTCTGCCTCCTGCCCTCCGCTGCGCACATGTGTCTCACAAGGGCAGCCAGCATCACGAATCGCTTAGATAATGTTTGCATTTTAATGGGGTCCTTCTGTTACTTTCAAAGAAAGCAATCACTTCTCCTAATTGTTCCAGATGTTAAATGCCCTGGTGGTACAATCTGAGGGTGTAAAACCAACTCGCCCCTGTAAATCATTTTGACTTGCCCAGCGAATTCAAAGGCTTTGAGGCATACACATTCATAACTTCTAAACTCAAAGCAGAATCACCAGGACAAGATGGAAAGCCTTGAGATAGTTTCCTGCAACTGCTGGCCCAAAACCACAGGGGAGAGGGCACATTCTAACCACAGAGCTCCCAGGCACCGCTGGGCTACGGCGGCAGGGTTTTGATGTGTGGTGCCTGTGAGTCTGCCCTGTGTAAGCAAAAGACCCAAACTTACGTCATCCAGGAGATTCCAGCTCACAGCGACCCTGTGGAGTCCCTCTAATATCAGTCTAGTCCACTGAGTCTCAACCTGTGAGTTGCGACTCCTTTGGGGGTCGAACAATTCTTTCACAGGGGTCACCTAAGACCACTGGAAAACACATATGGCCCAATGGCCTGAAAAACTGAGACAGCACTCCTCTATCTGTCTCCAGGTGCGTTTGCCCACATACAGATACACCCACATAAGAGTATGCAGGCTGAACACTGTCACCCATGCTCCACCATGCTTCCAGACAGAGTTTCATTGATTTGTAATTAGAAATCAATATTTCACAATATATAATTACATATTGTTTTGTGATTAATCACTATGCTTTAATTATGTTCAATTTATAACAATGAAAATACAAACTGTATATCAGATAGTTACATTATGATTCATAACAGTAACAAAATTATAGCTATGAAATAACAATGAAAATAATTTTATGGATGGGGGTCACCACAAGGAACTGTATTAAAAGGTTGCAGTATTAGGAAGGTTGAGAACCACTGCTCTAGTGTAAGACAGTGCAAATAATTAAACATTCAACTACTAATGGAAAGGTTGCTGGTTCCTACCTATGCAGCGGTACCTCGCAAGAAAGACCTGACAATCTTCTTCTAGAAAATTAGCCATTAAAACCCTTTGTCTCCTGCAGGGATGTCATGAGTCACAGACTCTTGGGAACACTGAAGGCTCACTTCCTTTTCTAAGACCTGGGATCAATGCACCCCAGGCATGGGCCCCACTCATCTGTTAGGAGACTCCTGCAGAACCCCAAGGCTAAGAGGTCTAGAAGAAAGGTCTGCCCATGTAGTCCCCCAAAGCAGCTAGAGATGATCCCGTGCCTTCCCGCGGCTCTGTGGCCTGGCATCGTGGGCGACGTGAGCGGAGTGGGCAAGGGTTCTGTTGTGCACGAACTCCCATGAGCTATTAGCCTGGAGCACCTGGCGGTTCCCGGTCCTCCTTCAGAGAGGGTCTCCTAACGCTATTATTGCTCCCACATTCTTCTGCGGACAAAGAGCCCAAACCAAAAACCCAGCCATTGTCAGCCTGCCTCATCTGCTGAGGACACTCTGAAAGGGAAGGACCCTTTCGTGGCCGAGGCCTGAAACACGAGTTCGCTCTGGAGGCCACTACTGTGCAGACCATAAGCAGCTTTCGGTGGTCCACGTGGAAGGCATGGGGGTTGCACACGAGTGGAAAAGAGCTGGAGGGAGGTTCGGACTTGTCCACCTTGCTGACTTCTAGCTGGTGGGTGATCCTTCCGCCAAAAAGTACAGTTCACTTTGGCATCGTGTCCTCCTGGGAGCATCTAGCCGCCACGCTCAGTATCTGCATGCACAATCGCTGGGGGCGGGGCAGCCCCAGCGGGCTGCAGAACCGCAGAACACTGGCAGGATTTTTGCAGCCAGGTCTCTGAAGGACTTCCCTTGGCGACAGGCATAATATAAATTACCTGCATACGTGGAAAATGCTTTCATGTCAAAGCTAATGAGGAAAACATTCCCTGGACCCAGCCCATCAAATACCCGGTCCATGCCCCTGGTGACTTCTTTACCAAGGAGGCACTTTGATCCCAGGCCAACTCTGGCTATTCTCAACTTGAAGGGATGTTTTCCAGCCAAGCTCTTCCTTCAGGATCATAATTTAGTCCGGTGAGAGTGAAACTGTCTCTCATCGGGAGTCACCAAGGTCTCTGGAGAGGGCCAATGCCTGGCCATGGCTGCTTGCCAGCCAGTTGCAGCACAAACTGGCTGTGATCCCCAAACTTGGCCCTGTCTGGGAGAGGCCTAAGGCATGGTTAGTGGGTGCTTTTGATCTGAGGCCTGAAAATGCTAATCAGATCTTCAAAAGTGAAAACCCATAGGCAATTGTAAGTCTGATCCAAGGCCAGGGAACTGCGCCCTGGGTTAACTACGCCCTGGGGAGGTTTCTGTGGAGACCCAGGTGGGTGTGCCTGGGTGTGGGTTGGAACCATCACTTGTCTTCCTGGTCCTGTGGGTGCCAGAGGAAGGAAGACTACCTGTAGGTTGAATGTCTAGTTTGGCATCCCAATGATCATTGGACCTATTGGCATAGCTAGGAGTCTGAGCGGGGTGCGGGGCGGAGGCAGTTTCCATGGCAGCGGCACTGGACTGGGTCTGATGTACCAGCCCACCCGCCAGGGGCGCGTTCCACCACCAGGTGGAGACTGGTTCACACCTTTCAATGGGACATGCTTCGCATATTGCAGAGACAGCTTATTTGAGTTGGGAACAACCCTGAAAGATGGGTGACTCCTGAGGTTCCCAAATCTGACGTACTGAAGACAGGAATGGGGCGTTTAAGACACACAGGTGTCTACTGGTAGAGGGGATGGAGGAGTGTTTGCTTTGCTGAATGTGGAGGTGCATGTGAGATGAATGCCTCAGGGCTGCAATGACGTGACAATATCTGGGGCTGCCCTGAGGACAGGCAGCAAAAAGCAAGGCAGGCTCCCCAAGGGGAACAGAGAGTTCAGTAAGGGGGTGGATACCCCTATGGAAGGAGCTGTCTATTAGACGTGGCCAGGGAGACTGACAACAAGCAAACCCACTGCTGTCAAGTCTACCCTGACGCCTAGCAACCGGATAAAAAGAGAAGGGCTGCCCCTGTGAGTTTCCTAGACTAGCACTCTTGACAGAAGTAGAACGCCTTGTCTTTCTCCTTAGAGCAGCTGAGGGTTTTGAACTGCCAACCTTGCCAATTAGCAGCCCCACACGTAACCCACGATGCCACTAGAAGACACAAGGATGTCAATCAAAGCACATAGGGGCAGGCAAGCTTTGCCAGCACTAGACCTGGTGAGGGAGAAGGAGGGCACAATGGAGAACACACAGAAGAGCAGCTAGTGCAGAAACCTGGCTGCCCTGAACTGTGGCCTGGGTGACTGAACATAGACATAGTCAACCTCCTAGGAGAGAGGGAGCCAGGGAAATGCCTGCTTTGCAGTCTTTTCTCACGTGTCTTGTCTAAACTCTGTAAGAAAAGTGGTGGGTCAGGGTGGGTTGTCTAGAAACAAAATCAGTGACACTCTTGTGTACACGAAAGAGCTTTATCAAGAGGGCACCCTAGCTCAGTCCTATAAGGTCCCTGGGTCTGATGCTAGCCACGGACTTCTTCAGACTCACGGAGCTGCAGGTGGATTATGCAGAAAGGTGAATCAGGATGCAGGGAGATCACAGGCGGGTGGGTGCAGTCTTGGGAATACAAGCTCAGTGGGAAGACAGCAGGGCAATAACTCCCAGGCCTGGGCCACACACGGGGGCTCCCTTGGGGGCAGACAGAGTCCCAGGAAGGAGGAGAGCAAAAAAGAGGAGTATCTCTCTTATAAAAAGGCCACACCTCTCAGGACACATCAACAGGCTGTGGCCTGATTGGCAGTTTGGACACACGGTTACACATAAATAAGTTGGCATGAAATCTAACTGCCACACCCGGTGAGTGTCCTGAGAGGTCATTCATCTTTCCTAGGTTAGAGTGGAGTGTGGGTGTGGAGAAGAGGATGTCATTGCTTGTGGTCTGTGCGGGGTCATATGGCCCACGTATGCAGAGGTGATTTGCTCAATAGGAGCTCAGAGCTGTCTCCACCTAGAAGGAAATCTCGAGGCCTGTCTTCCTAAGCACTTTTGGGTTGGCTTGACCCTCCAACCTTCAGGTTAATGTACAGCACCTAACCCTTTTTGCTACCAGAGAGATGATATGAGCCATTACTCTAGAGTTCACTCTGGCTCCTATAGACTCCACAGATGGAACAAATAGACAAAATGCTAAAGGCTAGAGAAGCTAATGCTGGGTATTTGGAAGGTCATCACCTGCCTTATTTGGGATTTTATTAACTTAGATGCACATTTCTGGGACCTATTTCAGACTTTCCAAATCAGAATCACTAGAGAATGGAGCCCTGCATCTGTGTCTCCTCCCCACACCCCCCACCGGTTGTTAACCCTTTATGTAATCCAAGTCTTCCCTTCAAAGAGGAGGAAATGGAGTCCCTGGAAAAGGCAAATAAGAAACTTGTAGAAGATGAAAGAAAAATCTAGAGCTAGTACTTGAACCAGAATATGAGATGTTCATCTTAAATCCTGATCACACAGAGGAATTTGACCGTGTGGATCATAACCAGCTTTGGATAATGTGGCAGTCATGTGCTTATGTTAATTTTATGATTGAAATGTAGGAGTGGAGTCTAGCCTGTTAATCTGGAGATAGCCATAGAGTAGCCAATGAGCCCTCTATGTTGGCATGGCTTTCTCCTGAGACTTCTGGGAAATCTCACGATATTTCTCTCGTGAAGATGAGAAACTATCTTCCCCAGTTGTGGAGAGTTAGTGAGAGACGATTAATCACAGATGATCAAGACAAGATGGCAGCATCCGAAAAGCTGGAGGAGCCAGTGGAGAGCCCACACGGCCTTGCCCTGATGCAGCCAGACCTCTGAAGCTGAAGCAGCATGCTGTTGTTGGACCCTGAGCCCTGGAAGCGAGGAGCCATGGGGAGACCCCTGCCAGAGCCGGAATTCTGCACCCACTGACCTGTGACTTCATGAGTCACAAGGACACTTCATAGACTGATTTCAGGCATATGGCTAATATCGGGCTTATAACTTTGAACTGGACTGGATTGGGATGCTTTCTTAATGTCCTATTTCTCTTATACATAAACCTTTTCCTTATATCTACATGTGTATCTATGAAATTTGTTCCTCTAGTCTACGCGGACTGACACAGATAACATTGTGAAGGGAAGGAATTTCAGAACACTTAATTGTGCCCAAGACTTTGAACAGACCAAGCGGATATTACTACATGCTTTGAAATAAGGAAAGTTGTATGTCTTCACTCATGAAATCCTCCAAATAGCCCAAGGAGGTCACACAGATAGATGCCCTTTCTTGCTATATACGAAGTGCTCAGAATGCAGGTGAAATGGTTTTTGCTCTATTAATATTGTTGTTAGATGCTCCCCAGTTAGTTTAGACTCAGAGTAACCCCATGTGCAATAGAATAAAACCCTGCCTGGTCCTGAGCCATTGCTTTGCTTGGGCCCATGATGATGACAGCCTTCTGTTAAGAGTCTGCCTTTTTCTTTGCTGGCCATCCACTTTACCAATCACACTGTCCTTCTCTAGACACTGGTTCCACCTGATTACATATCCTAAGTGAAAATAAAACTTGAAGCCTTTACTGCTGAAGATCAAGGACATGTAAACAATGCCTTGTGTATAAAAACTTCAATAAATCATAGCTATTATTACTATTTGTTCCTTTAAGTCACAAACATCTCCTGAGAAACTGAACAAGCTAAGGACGTTCCCCAGTAACACCAGCTAATCAATGGTGGACTTGTGGGGTACTGCATCCTAAACTGCCCACCATGGCTCCCTTTCCACCAAACCATATCTGTCCTCAAGTTTAGACTTTGTTGCTGGTAAGCATTTCTGTTTGCTTCTCCAAGTCAACCTCTGAATGTGTGAATCTATAAACCAGAAATCCAGTTGCCATTGAATCCATTCTTGGTCTTGGTAACCTTCTGCAGAGCTCAGTGGAATTGTACTGTACAGACTGTTCAGAGGCTGAATTTTCAGAATCCTTGCATCAATAATGGTTATGCGTTGGGCCGTGATCTGCAAAGTCATCATTTCAACTCCCCTGATGGTGCCAAGGGGGAAAGAGTTAGAAGGTCAGAAACTCACAAGCACAGCTCTACTCAGGCTTCTAGGGTCACTCTGAGTCACCAGCAACTCAATGACAGCTTTTCGCCATTCATTTACTTTTCCTCTTTTGGTGTCTCTAAATAGCCTCTACTCCCCACTGTTTTGCACCACCCAGGGGCTCCTTTAGTTGGAATTGGACTTCCTCGAAAGAGGCTACATGGAGATGACACACCTTGAGAACCTGAAGCACTTGCCAATGAAAATCAAGACTAGCAGTGTGGATTACAATTCCAAATTTAAAAGCCCCAAATCCTTATAACTGGCCCAATAGACAACATATTGATAATTGGAGAAAAGAGTGTGTTTTCAAGGATTTCATTTTACTTGGATCTGTAATTAATGCTGATGCAAACTGTAGGCAAAGAGTTCAGGCATTGTTTTAGTGCACATCTGCTGCAGAAGACCCCTGTAAAGGTTTACTTTGAAGAGTAAGTTGTGCTGGCTTCAAGACATGGCATTTTTGATAGCCTTGCATGCGTGTGAAAGCTACACAATGAATAAGGGAGACCCAAGAAGAGTGGATGGCGCATTTGAATTACGGTGTTGGTGAAGATTTTTGGAAGGGGCTTGGAGTGACAGAAGAACAAACAGCTCTGTCTTGGAGGAAGTACCACCATAGAAGGGCGCTAGGGAGATTTGTCTCACGTACTGTGGATATGTGCTCAGAAGGGACCAGTCTCTCATAAAGCACAGAGGCAGTGAAAGCGGGAAAGACCATGGACAAGATGCATTGCCACAGTGACTGAGACAATGGGCACAACATAACGATTGTGACCATGGCACAGCCCCAGAAGGGATTTGTACTGTTGTGCATAGGTTCCTAGGAGTTGGCATGGATTCAAAAGCACCTAATCACAGCGACATAAACAACAGCTTCACTGTGCAAGCGAGTCATGGAATGATTCCATTGTTTTTCTATACTGCTTTTCCTCGTTTCATTTTGAAGCAGACACACACACACACACACACACACACATGCGCTTCACTGATCTTACATCTCTAAGAACCCAGCCTAAGACAGCGACTAATTGCTTAACCACTGCGCCACCGGGGTTCCTCATACCAGTAAATATCCTCAAACACATTCACATTTCTACATAAAAATGTAAATACTGATGCGCAGTTATCTAAAATAGACTGAAACTTGCCTTAGATCAGACTTTTGCTGACAGCACTGACAAAACACACAACATTCCTCTAGTTTTTGGTACTCCCACCCCCAACTCCTCACTATTATGACCCCAGTTCTGCCTTACAAACCTGTCTAGACTGGAGCATATACACAGGTACAGATAAGAGCTCTTGGCAACCAGAATCCAGGGCAGATAAACACCACCACCCCCTCGACCAGGAACATTAATGGGAATAGTGATACCATGAAGGTGGAGGGGGTAAAGGGAGTAAGGAGGACCTGTTCACAAGGATAGATATATAACACCCACCCCCCGAGAGGGACGAACAGCAGAAATATGGGTGAAAGGAGACAGCTAATGGTATAAGATATGAAAGCAATAATAATTTAGAATTTATCAAGGGTTCATGAGGATGGGAGAGTGAGACAGGGAGGGCAAAAAGAGGAGTTGATATCAAGGGCTGAAGTAGAAAAAAAAATGTTTTGAAGATCATGATGACAACAAATGTACAAATGTGCTTGATTCAACTGATGTATGAGCTGCCGATGGAGCTCTCACACACAGAATCCAGGACAAATATTCAAATAGCAATACCGTGAGGGTAGGTGGGTGGTGTGGGGAGAAGAGAGAGAAAGGGGAAACCGATCACAGTGATTGATACACAACTCCACCCCACTCCCACCAGAGACATGAATAACAGAAAAATAGGTGAAGGGCAGTAGCGGATGGTGTAAGATATGAAAATAAAAATAATTTATACATTTTCGAGGGTTCACTATGTGGTAGGGTGGGAGAGTGAGGGGAAAAAAGAGGAGCTGATACCAAGAGCACAAGTAGAGAGAAAATGTTTTGAAAATGATGCTGGCAACCTATATACAAATGTGCTTGACACAATTGATGTGTGGATAATTAGGAGCCATAAGAGTCCCCAGTAGAATGATTTATTTAAATATATATGCCAAAAAGAAAGAAAGAAAATGATATATTACATTGTATCAGAGGGGGCCAGCCTCTGATACACTCACAGCAAGGGTTCAACAGGCAGTTGTGCAGCGATAATTATTATTTATTATAATAACGATATAGAGATCATGACAGAGAGAGAAAGAAACAATAAGAGTCAGACATACATAACATGAGGGTGACATGGTCACCTCCGCCCAGTATGGTGGTCCGAGTGGAGAGGGAGAGGGGGGAGAGGGGATTACATGATGAGCATCTGGCGCTCAGGGGCAGAAGGAAGGCAGGAGAGACGCAGAAATGAGAGTCAAGAGCGAGAGTGGTGAACATTAATTTTCCCCGTTTAAATAACCTAACAGGGCATACATAAGTTCCATAGTTACCTGTCAGGACATGCTGCAAGCAGGGGCTGTCTTAAGGGCTATAAGATGATAATGACTTAGGGATGCCTCATGACTGAGAGGAGAGGGATGTGATAAGGAAGACTTCAGACTCCTGGGGGCAGGTGAACAGGTCTACATTGTTAGGAGTCACTGACAATGACTCTTGAATCCCACCCATAGGCCTCGAGGGAAGCAGATCATGATCCTAACTTGAGTCATGCAAAGCCCTCAGATAAATGGGAGCATCAGGGAGATCAGCTCTCTTAGTCAGCCTCATCATGAAGACCTCATAAAATTGGGAGTTTCAATGAGAATGGCTAGCACACTAAATGTTGGTAAATTGCTTGCTTAATATTTTGGAGTATATGACATGGAAAAGTCCTTCATCCCACAACATTGGGGTAAAAAAATTGCTGTATCACAACAGTTCGACCTCTAGTTGATCAGGGCAAATGGTATGGGTTGTGCAGTATTTTGATTAGCAGCTCATAGAACACTGTTACTCGGGGACTGGCTTAACAATATCTCCTAAGGGTGTAGAATCACAAAATGCCACACAGGTAGCCTTCTTCACCGGGGACTGAGACCAGGATCTTGAATTATGATATCACTTGTGCATACACGAAGCAGCATGGAACAGTAGAGTCTGGGCTTTGGGTTGGTGAGATGCCCCTCGGCTTCCTAGTGGCACATGCCACGCAAGCCACTAGCATTCTCTGAGTCCATATCCTTACTGGAAAAAAGAAAAGATAATAAGACTTATTCTTAGAGTTCATGAGTTCAACAGAATAATAGGAAACAAGCTCCTCCCTGTTCTAGATAAAATGACAGGCACGAGAGTAAATAAGTGAATATTTATGTCCTTCTCTTGAGAAGCTATGGTTTAGTTGAGGGATGACAGTTTAATTTAGTTGAGTCAATTCCAACAATTCTCTGTGTGTCAGAGTTGGATCTCACTCCCTAGGGTTTTCACGGGCTGTTTTTTGGGAAGCTCATCACCAGGCCTTTCTCCTGAGGCACTTCTGGGTGGACTTGAACCTCCAACCTTTTGATCATCTGCTGTGAAAGAACAGGCTAGCTCATGTAGGATGAGTTCAGTGAACAAAACAGGAGCCCTGGTGACATAATGGTTACACGTTGGACTGCTAACCACAAAGTCAGCGGATCAAAATCACCAGCTTCTCTGAGGGAGAGGATGAGGTTTTCTACTCCTGTAAAGAGTTGCAGTCTTGGAAACCCACAGGGGGTCATTTCACCCTGTCGTCCAGTGTTGCGGTGAGTCAGAATCCACTCGATGCAGGAAATCAGACTACAGCTTCTAGGGGTGACACTAACAAGCCTGTGCTCTTTGGTGGCTCTATGAAGATGCCATCAGTGCCCTGCTGTCTACTTTAAGACCTGAAGGAAACCCAGCCTGGGAAAGAGGTCAGGCTCTAGAAGGACTTTTTAGGTATGGGGAGGGGAAGGCTTCAAAGTTCTAAGATGGGATTGCTCTTGGCACAGCAGGAGGACACCTCCCTGCAAATGGTAAAGTGTGTCACAAACTTTAAACAGAGATGAGCAAGGCAGAAAGACTTGCTAAAAAGTATACCGAGCCGTGGGATTCGGGCCAATTCGTCTGCAACCATTTCTGTGCATAGGATCCCTTCAGGCTCTGGAGAAGGCCCAGGAATCCTACAGGACCTACAAGACCCACCTACAGGACAGAGCTGATCGCTGTTTGGGCTGGAAGTGAAGGTTGGCTGGCTTCTGGACATCTTTCTCTTTCTCTTCCTTCCTGCCTCTCCTTGCCTCCCCGACTCTTGACTCCCTCTAATTTGAACCAAAAAACAGAGAGATGCGAGAGAATTGGAAGTCTAGTCACTTTAATGCAAAGCTTTAGAAGCTCTACATTCTGGCTTCTGAAAACCGCCATGGGTCCCAATTTACCATAAGCCTGGAGGTGAGAGCTTCCTTAAATTCTACCCAAGTACCCAATCTGAGTTGATTATCATCGTTTATAACTAAACGATTTCTAGTTCTCGCTGCCTCCACTGACAGCGGCTGACAGGACCCTGTGGACGAGGAAATTCTTGGCAGTCATCATATTAAATCCTCCCAAACGCCCGCTCATCAGTGTGTCTCCTCCTCCTCATTTCCCTGTCTGGCGCCCTCACAGAGTGACTACTGTGCGTGAGAGTTCTCCCTTGCTTGCTTGGGCAGCTCTCAAAGTAATTCCCATGCAATGGATGGCAGCTGTCAGGTTTGACACGGTGCTGCTGGGATTTCTGAAGCTCTGTTCTCAGTGTCCTGACCCAACAGAAAGTGCCCCAGCACGGGACAGGGACTGACACAACTTCCACACCTTGGCTGATTGGTTATGCAACAGTCCTTTGAAAAGGCAAACCGAGCTGCTAAATCAACAGAGAGCCCCTGCACTGCCAGCTCTGCCACCTGTCCCCCCCAGGGAGGCTGTGCTGATGCCTGGGAGGGACTGGGACCCTCCCTGGAGCGCCAACTTCATGACAGGCACAGGGCTGCATTTTGGTTTTGCTTCTCTTTCCTCTTCCCATTTCAGTTGACTCTCCCTGTCACCGAGAAAAGTAAATATGTTCCCTCAGTTCACTGGGAGGCAGTCCAGGACGCAAGGACGCATATCAGTTTGCAAACCTTGGCCCTAGGCATCTGACTACAGAGCCAGATGTCCTGTGGTGCCTGGCTGCTGGAGATGCACGGCACTCTTGCTAGGACAGCTCAGGGGTGACCCTAGTGGTGGGCTCCCAGAGTCATGATGACAATGAGAAGGGGCCATTTTTGTCCCTGGTCCCTGGAGAAACTTCTGAGCAGGAACTCCTTATCTGGATGATAAGAATAATGAATACCTTTCTGGTGTTGTCATTAGACAACTCTGATGATGTAGTGGGCTATAAACCGTAAGGTCTGCAGTTCAAAGCCATTTATCACTCTCAGGGAGAAAGATGAGGCTTTTTATGCCTGCAAAGAGTTACACTCTTGGAAACCCAAGGAGGCTGTTCTAGTCTGTCCTATAGAGGCTGGTGAGTGGGAATCGACTCGATGGCAGTGAGCTTGAATTTGTCTTGTGAGTTGCGGTTGAGTCTGTTCCGACTTGTGGCAGAGCCTGTGTCTGACTGAACAAGTGCTCCGTTGCCGGCTCGTGAGTGTGGCTGTGTGGAAGTCCATTGTTGCAGCTATTGGGTGGTGTCTTTCAACTTTGGGGCTCACCTTCCAGCACTAAATCATATAGAATTCTATTGTGATTCATAAGATCTTCTGATTTGGGGAAATAGATGGCCAGGAATTTCTTTCAGTTTGTCTTACTTTGGAAGTGCCATTGAAGTCTGTCTACCATGAGTGACCCTGCTGGTTTTGAGATGATAGGGGCAAGTTTCCAGCATCACAGCCCCACAGAAGCCACATGGTGTGCCAAACTGATGGGCAGTTGGGCTGTGGGATCTTTAGGTCACCTCTGTTCCCGGCTATGCTTCTTTCTAATCACACCAGAAAGGGCCCGGCACTCATAGTCAGAAGCCTGAGCCTGAGGCTTTGATCTCGCTGTGCTAGCTATCAGTGAGGATTCACACAATTCCCAGATGCTTAATTCTACCTCTGCCCCCTTATAGAATCACAAAGACCTGGCGACCTGCTCACTTAAAGATTTTAGTCTAGGGATTCCTGTGACCAGTTCTGCTCTGTCAGAGGGGCTACTAGGAATTGAAATGACTCAATGGCCCCTAACAACACCACCAACAAAAAAATGATGATAATAATATGATCTGGAAGCTCAGAGACACCTTCATTCATTTGTAAACCAATACATCTGTATTATGAAGAGCCAGCAGGGCTATCACAGGAAGTCAGTTACAAAGGAAGTTTCTGATGTAAACAGACACAGTTTGGATCAAAGAGCTTGATGCTAAGTGGGAATTCTGGGGATTCTAAAGGAGTCCTGGGGCAATGCAATCAATGTGCTTGGGAGCTAACTGAAAGATCAACCCAGAAGAACGTCAGAAAGGTCTGGCAGTCTGCTTCTGAGACACCCACCCCAGAATGTCCCACAGAGCACATTTCTACTCTGGCTCACCAGACTTCAGAGTGGACGGGAAAAGGTAGGTGAGTGCAGCTGGAAAGTTGGGGGGCTGCCGAGAGTCACTAGTATTCTCAAGAACAGCTAGAACCCATGCTCAGAGGCCCCTGCGTGGTGCCAGTGGTTAGATGCTCAATGATCAGCCAAAAGATTGGTGGCTTGAACCCATCCAGATACTCCTTGGAAGAGATACCTGGTGATCTCCTTCCAAAAAAAGTGCACACAGTCTGGAAAACCCCGGAATCAGAATCCACTTGAGGGCAACTAGCAGCAACATCTATGCATTAGAGTGCAACAGAGGAGCAGAGGCCCTACGACACGCATGATGGCCGTGAGGCAGAGAACGGGCCTTCTCCACTGTGCGAGCGGAGTAAATGGTCTCTGTAAGGGTGCTGTCTCTAATGGCTGATCCTAGAGCGTGAAATCTACAGGGTAGACAATGGCGAGGAAGATGGAGGCACCGTGGGCTTTGCGGGGTATCAAGGGCCCTGGGGCCCACAGATATGACCTAGAACCAAGAGGATGGATTGAAACCCTGGCAAGTTCTTGTGGCCCCCAACCGGGGTGGTGTCTTGCTTCAGCTAGGCTATGCGTCTTGGTGTTTGTCAGGCAGTTGGAAGAAGAATTTCCTTGGAGGCGCAGCTTACCTCCAGCACATGAGGGGGCATCAAAAAGCTTGTGGGAACATGATGTTAAAAGATAATAAAACATTTCCCATGACCTTTCTGAAGCTCTCTCATGTCCCACAGCACTCTCCTCCATTCTCCCCTCTTCCTTCCTCACGCCCCTCCTCACCTCCCCCTTGCTCTCCCTCTGTCTTTCCCTATGCTCTTCTCTAGCCTGACCTGTGATTCTCAGGACATACGGGATGGAAGCCTGCAGAAACCTGGTCTGCGGATTTGTGTTCTTCAGCCTCTGCAACCCTAAGATCCAGCAGAGATCTCCAGTCTGCTCCTCCTTGAAGATTTGGGACTTACCAGGCCCCACAATGGCTTAAGCCATTTCATTGAAGTAAATCAATCAATCAATCTCTTCTCTCTGCTCTGGTCCACTCTGGTTTGGTCCCCTCCCTCTCCTCCTCTGCTTTCACTCTGTCTCTCTATATGTGCATATATGTAGTTTTGCTACACATGAGATCCCAGACTAACCTGTGGGTATCCAACAGAAGGAGAGGGCCTTTATCACAGAGCCAAACATGCCCCTGTGGCCCAGGAATGGGAGAAGCTGAAGGAGAAGTCTTGGACGCAGTGCCAGCTGCTGCCACTGGACAAGTTGGCAGATCAGCACACCATCATTGAGCATGACGTGCCTGCTGCTTTCCTTCTTCCTATCCGCCAAGTCCCCTAAGACTCTCCCTGTGGCTGCTCCAACTGGAAATACTCAAGGAAAAGAATTCTAGGAAATATACTTGGGCTTTGCCAAGTGGACACATCACAAAGCAAGTCCAATTGCTCTGATCTAGACTGCATGTGTCGGGCTGCATTTCCTACGACCCACCACTTCACCCAGCCGCTGACCCAGAGATGGAGCCTGCTTTCCATCATCCGCACGTATTCGCTGCCTTGCCTCCACGCTTCGACCTTGTGCGCTTTTTCCGTATGCCTTCCCCCCTCCTTGCTGACTGGAGAGTTTATCCTTCAAGGCTGAGCTCTGATTTCACCTTACCCCCCTCCACAATCTTCTCCATTCACAACAGCATCCCTCTCTTTTAGTGTCCGTGCGCATGCCCTGCATGTAGGTCTCTCTGGACTGCAGGGTCCTACTGCTCAGCCGTGCGTTTGTTTCCCTCCCCCACCCTCAAACCAGAGGCTTCTGGAAGCAAGAAGCTCTGTGTTTGCATCAACATCCCCACCCCCACGGTGCCTGGCACAGAGTCGGCACTCCAGACACGTGCCTGGAGAGAACGGAAGATTTAACACTTTATTTCCTTCCACTGTGGAAGTTAGTTGCAACCATGTTGTTGTTGGCTCTTGAGTGGTTATCAGAGACAGAAACTAGGCAGACGTCTTCGTTCCTCCAGCCGACGAGGTGAAGAGCAGGTGGACAGGTAGCGGCGTCCCTGGAAAGCAGACCAGTCCCAGATTGCAGGGTGAGGCCTGAGCTCGGCTGGTAAAGGGACACTTGGCAGGAGCACTCAGGCTGTGAGGACTGAGGACTCTGGGAGGAAAGTATGAAAAGCTCATGGTTTTCTCCGAAGCCATGTGGATTTGTTCGGAGCTTCTGGCTTCCCGGTCAGCCTTTCTGAAGCTGCCAAAGCCCTGATGCTTTCTCTGAGAAGAGAAATGAGCCTAGCGAGCTCCAGCTCACTGCTCCAGCTCCAGCTGACTGGAGTGGCAGATGCTCATCGCTGCCCTCCCTGGCAGGGAGAGCCCTGGCTGAAGCGCAGAGGACTCTGCTCTGCCTGCTGGGCAAGCTGATTTTGGGCCCTGATAGCGTAAAGCCCGAGTTCAAGTACACGCTTAGGAAAACACAAACCAATATTGAGAATCTTCTCCCGCCTCATATCTATTTAGTGAATTCTCAATGAGCCGCTGCACGTATCACACGTAGTAGATACGTTCCAAGTCTGAATATGTTTGGAACGTAGTATGGTTGAAAATGAGAATTTCTACAGTCCAGGAGTTTGACTTGGTGATGTCATGGTTCGGGGTACTGATTTCGGAATCTCCACTACCCCAAGGAACCCTGAAAGGCAATGTACAACACAATTTAGAGTGGTCTTTTAGACCAGGGGTTTTCAAACTACAGCCTGTGGGCCACATGCGGCCTGCCAAGGACATTTATTCGGCCACAGGGTGTTTTTGCAGTCGCTGCCTGCCCTGCTGAGCAGCAGACTCATGAATTTGTTCATAGCTTTTTTTAAAAAACAAAACAAAACTATAGTCCGGCCCTCCAACGGTCTGAGGGACAGTGAACAGGCCCCCTGTTTAAAAAGTTCAAGGACCCCTGTTTTAGACAATGTAATCAAGGATGCAGGGATATTTATCCTTTAGCTCCTCCCCGCCCACAGCGGAGGGCTCCACTTGGAGCAGCAACGCCCCGGCCGGTCTGGAGGAAGAGTGCCCATATGTGTGTTTGCAGCCGCAGCAAAGATCGCAGGGATGAGTGCTGAAGGGATGTGGGTGGGCTCTCCACAGATCCCGTGTGAGAAAAAGTTCCTCGAAAAAGAGAACTTTAAGAGACTAAAGTTCTTCCACAAACTCCCTCTCCTCCTGCTCACTACCATCTGACACGCCCACTTACTTTTAGATAGGTCGACTCAGAAACCTCCAGGGCAGTTCTACCCTGTCCTATGGGGTCCCTGTGAGTCGGCTCTGGGGCAGTGAGGAGGGCCTTGGCCAGGAAGGGGTCTCTCGGCACATCACTGTTCCCATCCGTCAAACAAGGGTTGTAAAAATAGCCCAGATATTGTAGGCTATGAAGATTAAATGGAATAATGCAGTGAAGTGTAGGTAGATGACAGGCTGGTGACCTTTTGCTGTGTGCAGCCATTTACCCCCAAGCGCTTCCTCTATCTTATGGTTCCTATGGATGACAAATTCAGAGGGCACAGTACGCCACAAGACTTGGAGCCCCAGTTAGAAGCCCTGGGGACCTGCAACCAGACTCATTCGAAGGTTTGCCTGGGGCAGGAGACTCCACGTCCAGGTGGTTCACCGTCAGTGTGGACTGCGGGCTAGAAGCATGAGCCCCTTCCCCCACTCTCCAATCGTGGTCTGGTATCCTCATGGTATGGAAGCAGGTGGCCTACCCCAAAACAAGCGCCCCAAGCAAAGGCTGCAGTCTCTGTTATGAATGACCTTGGAGGGCGCACACCATTCCCCCCTGCATTCTCCCATTGGCCTCGGAGTTTAAGCGTTGACTACAAAAGGCCAGGGATTGTGCAGAGCATGACTAGGGGGCGGGAGCCTCATCTTGGAGGCTAGCATCCACACAAAGTGACTGGTGCACAGTAAGCACTCAGCAATGGGAGCCATTGCTTTTATTCCAAGGATATAAAAAGCCCCTGCCTGCAGACCTGACTCTGAGAGGCAGGGGTGTCAAGTGCCATTCCCCCACCCCCAGCCACCTCTGTGGCCTGTTGGCCCGGCATTCTCCACAGGGAGGGCCAGCTGCTTATCTGCAGGATGAGGGGTCGGCCTCTCCAATCTTCCCTGGAGCAAGGCAGGTGGTGCCTGGCTTCCAGCAAGCATCACAGCAAAGTAAACAGAGGGTGCGGGCATATCAATAAAGCTGTAATTAGGCAGAGAAAGGTGCTACCTGGGAATCTGGAGCCCCAAATGGCCTCCAAGGGGTAGTTCGGGCTGCCTGGAATCCTTTAACTGGCAGCAACACTGAAAGGAGGGCTTGCCAGGAAGAAGTCACCTGCAGACAACCAGGGGCTGACGGTACACCCCCAGCTCATTTGTTTTCAATGGAAAGCTCTGAGCCAAAGCGTCCAGCCTGGCTTTGAATTAATGATGAGCATGAATGAGGGCTGGCACCAGTTTCCTCCTAGAGAGGCAGACGTTTAATGAATCTTTAATGGCTTGCCCATGGTACCATGTTCTGTGCCAGGTTTCCAGACCATGGCGGTTTCATAGCAAGGGCTCTTCATTCCTGGCCCACTTGCTAGGATGGGTGGGGTTGGGGCAGGGTTGGGGTGGGGCAGGGGTGGAGCACGCTTATTCTCTACTTGTTTTAGCATCCCCCTTTTCCAGTGGGCACCCCCTGCAGAATGCCTAGCACACTCCTAATTTCTGCAGTCCCTTGTAGCATGGAATTCTTTCTCCAGTCAGGGGAGATGATCTGCAGCTTGCTCATGCCTCACGCTGGGCCCATCAGTGCCTCTTCTATGAGACCGTTGAACTGCCACCCTGTGAGCCATTCTCTTAGGGTCCCCACATCTAACATAAATTCCTATAGGTGCATGTGTGTTTGTGTTGGGGGTGGGGGTGGGGGAGGTCTTTTGCCAAGAAACAGAAGAAGACCTTCTGGGAAAGGAGACAGAGAAAAAAGACAGAAAGAGAGGAGAGAGAGGGGGAAGAGAAAAAAGACAAAAAGAGGAGAGAGGGGGAAATAGAGAGGAAA
>PVJH01030857.1:0-24622 GCA_004026705.1 Nesogale talazaci
TAGGTGATTCTTTTAAAAGAAAGTGATGTCGAAGGCTAAGTATTCTTTTCTAATCAGCCATGACTTAAGGGAAACAGCTTTCCCAAGACTCGGGGTTCAAAGATCAGCTCAGGGCAACAGCTTGAGGGGTCACCTTAGCCTCCAAGCCAGCCAGAAAATTATGTTCCATGAGAATGAAAAATTCTATTCCTCCCTGGGCAGTCACACAAGTCCCCTCCCCCATGATGCCCACCCCAACTCTCTATCTTTGAAGAAAGGAACAATTACTGGGACAATAGGTAAATCATTTGGAGAAAAAAATTAAGACAAATCCCTACCTTTCAGGAGAACAGAAAGCCTGGAGTGGCAGTGACAAAAAGCATGCCACTGCTAACTAAAAGGCCTGCGTATCCACCCACGAGCTGCTTCGTGGGAACAGGAGAGGATAGTCAGCTTCCGTAAAGACGGTCAACCTTAGAAACTCTGGAGGGGCAATTCTTCTCACAGGACTGCTGAATCAGAATCAACTCAACAGCCTTGGGTTGGGTTTGGGGTATTTGCATGAGAACATAATCAGATGTGTTAATAACATCAAGGTTTGGAACGGAACCATTCGATGTAATAAGAGAACATCAAGATTTCAGCTTCGTCACTCTAGAACAGTGGTTCTCAACCTGTGGGTCACACCCCTTTGTGGGTCAAATAACTGACCCTTTCACAGGGGTCATCTGATTCATAACCTCAGCAAAATGACAGTTAAGAAGTAGCAATGAAAATAATTTTATGTTGGGGGTCAGCACAACATGGGGAACAGTATTCAGGGTCACGGCATCAGGAAGGTTGAGAACCGCTGCTCGAGAAGGAGGGAGCGAGCCCTCATCCAGCTAAAAGGGGCAGGTAAAAATATGAACGACAACATTGACGCAACTGACCCTATGGGAGGGAATGAAGCATTTGTTTGCTTCTCTCCCACCAAATTCTCGATGTTGAAACATATAAAAGATACTGAGAAAAACACTCGTATTCCATGTGACAAAAACCTAAATTTTCAGTATATAATGCTCTTTAAGATCAAAATAGGGCTGAGCCCCGGTGGTGTAGTGGTTGTGCGCGGGACTGTGGCCCACTGGGACGGAGGTTCAATTCCAGCAGTGGGGCTGGGCCTCCTACTCCCACCACTGGAGAGCAGTGATGCCCCCCCCCCAAAAAAAAGATCAAAATAAAAAGGGGAGCACTCTTTTTGTTTGTTTTCATTTTGCAAAATGCAGAGTTATTGGTTTGTTTGGCACATTTTTTAGTCATTTTAATGGGGCCTTGGACAATTCTTATCACAATCCATACATATACCCATTGTGTCAAGCACATTTGTACATTTGTTGCCACCATCATTCTCAAAACATTTGCTTTCTACTTGAGCCCTTGGTATCAACTCCTCATTCCACCTCCTCACCACTCACCCTTCCCTCATGAACCCTTGATAACTTATAAGCTATTATGATTTTGTCTTGTATTACACTGTCCGATGTCTCCCTTCACCTACTTTTCTGTTGTCCATCTCCCAGGGAGGAGCTTATATGTAGATCCCTGTAATCAGGGGGAAAGCTCTTTAAGGGGAAAAAAATGAGCAAAAGATACGAAAGGTAATCCATTCAACAGTCAACAAATAATGAGCTTCTCGGAGCCAAGCACTATTCTAGGAGTAAGAATTGCAGAAAAAACCAAACATTAAAATCTCGGTACTTGTGGAGATGACCTCCTAGTAAATACAGAATAAATGCACTGCACCTGGGGGCCAAGGAGTGGAGCACAACAGAATGCACTGTGGTGTCTTGCATTGCTGAAGAGGGCCTGTGGGAGGATGAGCGATGTCATCAGCCTTCTTGAAAGGTTCTCCCTCAGGGGGAGCCAGGTGTTGCAGCGTAGACCTGTGCTTCTTACGGTGTTCAAGGTGATGACTTTTGGGAAACTGATTGGCAGGTCCTTCGTTTGAGGTGTCCCTGGGTGGGTTCAAGCTGCCAAGCTTGCGGTTTGTGGGTCATCCAGCGCCTCCCAGAGAGAAGCAATGACGAAAAAGCATCAACATCCAGGAGCAGAGACACTCCTGGGAGAAAGACACCCAGAGTCGTAAACGTCCCTCTCTCTCTTCCTGAAACACCCAGATTCACAAGGACCAAGTCTCCTCGTCCTAAGTCAAGAGATGGTTCCACTGTGACTCATTCAGAGAGAAAGGCCAACCTCAGTGACCAGGACTGGAGCTTGCGATAGGTTAGTTTAGTCATCCTATAGTGACCCATCCAGAAGTGGAAAGGGGAACTTCACAACCATAAAGAAAGATGAACCAGGAGTGGAGGGCATCCTTCAGATCCATGTGCTGTGAGCATCCGGGACCGAGGAGACCCTAAGCTTTAAACAAGATCTCTAATCAGAAACAAAAGGTACCCAAGAGTCACACCCTTAGAAAAGTTACCATAAGTGACTTTGTGACACTGTCAGAAACAGCTCTCTCTTCCCAGCTAGTATTAAATAATTCTATATCCATCACTTTGGACAATACAGGTCCAAATAACTGGAATTATCAGTGCTCTAACCATCATCCTCAATGTTTAATGTGTGAAATCCAATGCTAACGTCCTTGTAGGGAAAGGTGTAATAACTAAATTTCAAATCTCACAGTGGTCTGTGGAGCATCTAGGGACCTGATCTCTTTAATGAGGAAGCAATGAAAGTAATTATTTTTATTTTCAAACTCATTAAATTTCCTGTCAACAGCAGTGACATTTATACCACACCAGGAATCTTGAGGGTTACCCGTGTTTCTTCCTGATCTCTTTGCATTTCCATTTTTCATAAAAAAATAAATCCCTTTGATCTTTGAATCTGTGCATAATATATTTATAACCAATACTAGTTCAAAAATACATCTTCTGAGCCACCCACTAAATTCACTCATCCAATACACACCACTAGTCAGTGAAAGACATGCCTTTCAATAAACACATATTTTCCAAGATAGTTTTCATTTTTCATACTTGGCCACATGCCTGATAGGTCCCAGAAGCAAGAATCGCCAGACAGCAACAACATAAATTAAAAACGGTAAGAAGAATGCAACAGGGACCCTTTCAAGCCCATATCCATCCTTCTTCTCTGGATAGTCTTGTCCTCCCAGTCAATGGAGGGTGTAGCTATTGGAAGAGAGAGTCCCAACTTCATGTGATGCCAGAATTCAAAGTGGAAGGACTTACAGTATCCTCTCTTCCCAGGTGCAAACTGGCAAGCAGGTTCCTTCAGTCAGATGAAGATAATTGAGATGGGAAACAGACTGTGCCTTAAATCATCTTCTCAGTTCATACCTCCAGCTTCATGAACTCTGAGGCTAAAGCCGGAAACCTGCTTCAAGACTCAGTCCAAGTTGTGACATGTGTCCAGTGGTTTGGGCTTCTTCTCTCAATCTCAGTTTCTCCTCTCTGTACAAGGAGTTGAACCCAGATGCAAGGTGGGAGTTATCTGTCCCTTCATACCCATCCTACAAATTGTGGGGAGTCCAAAATTATGTCTAAGCAAGAGCATTGGGAATTAATCTCCCAAGACAGGGAAAGTGAATTTTGTAAATATCCTGACCCTCGATCATCCAGAAGTTCTTTCTTTGCCTGGAGAAGCTTCAGTTTGCAACCAGTAATTCAAACAATTCCTAAAGTTACTCGTTGGTCTACAGTCTTCTTCTATCATGTCACAGCATCTGGAGATGAGGAGCAAGTGATGGGCAGAGAGACTTTATCTCTGGACTCTTTTTCGTGGACATTCACCAAGAGAGTTTTAGAGTAAAATCACCAAGAACAAATAGTATTCCAAGAGGAAAGAAATAGCACCTTGACACAGGATCGTTTGAAGAGGGTCTGTCAACCAGAGGTGATGTCCAAAATGATAGTGTACTGGTTGTCCGGCAAACTTCTCCAACTCCTGCATCTGAAGGACGGAGGACAGTGGTGGCAGCTGGAACGTAGCGGGCTGTATTTTCGAAAAGGGCAAGGAGCACTGATGAAAGGACTGATCTCCGTGAAAAGAAAGTAAGGAATCTGGGCCTCACTCTCCTCCCCTCCTTATCTCCTCCTGGGACTCCCACAGCAGAACCCAAGCAGAAGCCAGGAGACTTGATACAGTCTATACGAGTCAGCCTCCCAGGCAGAGAACTGAGAAAACAAAAACCAGGCAGACCAAATGAAAAATATATGGCAGAGACGCTGTGATCATTCTCCTGGTACTTCTCAATCCCCTACACTTGGTCGACCACGATAGAGACCTGATTCCTCCCAAAAGATGTCATTGAATAAATCCACTGCTGTCAAGTTGATTTTAACTCCAGTCATCATTCTACAGCACAGAGCAGAACCGCCCTCGTGGGGTTTCCTTGGCTATCATCTCTTTCTGAAAACCTTTCATTGTGGACCGAGTGAAGGTTTACAGAGAAGATTAGTTTTCCAATCAATAATTCATACCCATTTTGTTGCCCATCATTGATTGTCATTCCCATAATGTAACTTACCCCACTTCTACCCTGTGTTCCCTGTGTCCTTTCCTCTTCCTCTATGAACCCTTCTGAACTGTGTCCACAGAATGAGGTAAGGTCAAGGTATCACGTAGCGGAGAAGTCAAAGACCAGAGAGAGACATGCCTACCAGCATGGCGGGGAAGAGATGCCGCAAACAAAAGAATGCATCCTTAACCATCTGAAGCCTGTTAGCTTCTTAATGAAGGCCCATAATCATGAGCGTTGTCTGTGAGTGCCACATGGCCATGGCAATGGATTACTGTACCTTGCAGAGAAGGCGAATAGGTGTGTGTGTGAGGGATGAGGTGGGGGTGCGATGGTTGGTGCCCAAAAGAAGCAAAGCAGACGAGGTGGATGAATCATTGAAAGCATCCATTTCCATGAGATGGAGAGTTGTCAAACAGCTGTTGAAAACATTCTTTTCATTCCACTTTTTCAGGATCTTTTTGAAGCCCCCTCATACACGCTCTTACTTCTCTTGCACTCTGCATGCATAGACTGGACTTGTTTTCATCACCGGGTTCTTTTAAAAAGCTCATCTCAAGCCACTCAAAGGAAAATAATTATTCTAAATTAGATTACAAACGTAAATGAACACTAAGTACGGTGTTGTTCCCTGTACAAGCATTCTTATTTCTGCTAGCCTCGTCTTAGAAATTAGAGGATTCTCTCTTGAAACAGTTTCTGGTATGCAAATCACTTATACACTAATAGCGAATTTTTTAATTTAGAAAATTGGGCTCCGAAATCTAGAGCAATCAGGTGGGCATGCTGTTATTAGGAAGGCTGCGAGAAGTCTCAGCTATCACCTAGATAGCACATTGCAGAGAGTAAAACATCCCCAGCTGTGGAGATAATTATCCTACGGCGAACTCAGACTCCCGCCGTGGCGTCAGTCCCGACTCATTGCGACCCCAGAGGACCCGGCAACACCCGCCCCGGTGGGTTTCCAAGACCGCCTCTTCAGAATGGAAAGTCGTTCTCCCAAGCCCCACTGTGATTTCATACTGCCAACTCACAGGCAGAGCCCCCTAAGAGCACTGGTGGCTGAGGGGTGACACACGGGGCTGCAGTCTGAAAGGCCAGCAGTTCGAAACCACCAGCGGCACCTCAGGAGAAAGAGGAGGCTTCTACTCCCATAAAGAGTTACAATCTCAGAGACCCACCGAGACCGTTCTACCCTGTCCCAGGGGTCACTGTGAGTCCGTATTCTGGAGGGCAGGGAATTTGGGGATTGTTTGGTCAACCTCACGGTGAGCAGAGCCGTGCTTAACCCACTGCACCACTGGGGTTCTGCTCATACAAGCAGTCCCTGACTTAGGGCAGGTGTCTTCAAGTTAGAGAGAAACACATGGAGAAATGCTTTGCCCGGTTTGGTCCATGGTTCTCATTAGTCGACATCAGCAGACACTTCGCGTCCTCACCAATTTCAGCCAACCAGGCAATAAAGATGCAAGCCCCTTATTCCTCAATATTCAGGGCATTTTCTAATCCGTCCAATTATTCATTTTTCCTGGTGCCCAAAGAAAAAGCTTTCTGGGCCCTTCACCATAGCGGCATATTGGTAAAGACTGTGGTATCTAGAGACAGAGAGACTTGAGTTTCAATCCAGTGTCTCTCTCACTTCCTAGCTTTGCAGCCACATGGCCATCTCATAACAACCTCCTTTATGCGACAGAATAATCATACCTCCATGGGGGGGGGGGGAATGATATAATGCACAGAATGAACTGAGCACAACAACCCGTGAAAAGGAATAATACCCTAAGTGGTGGCTATTATAGTCATTATTCCAAATCCTCTACAGAGTCCACAATGCCATGAGGCCTCCATGACAGCTGACAGATGGGAAAGGATTAGTGCCGGAAAACAATCAAAGACAAGATATGCTCTCTGATGCTGTCCCTTCTCTTCCCAAGTGAAGGAATCACAGGTTATGTTAACCCTTCCGCTCTACCACCTCTGAAGGACCTCTGAACAAATCTGGTCGCTTTCAAACTTCCACCGGCATGTCTGCATCAAATCTTCCTTTCCACATTTTACCTGGTTGCAGCCAAGTCAGCCATGAGAAGACAATCGCTGCAGGTGTATAACATAGAAAGCACCTCCCTGAAAGACACTGACATGTCTCATGAAATGCAATTCAGAGGGATGAGCCTGAGAAAGCTTCTAACACAGAGCTAATTCCTCCTCAGTATTTCCTTCTCTCCTGGGTAAGGGGCTGGCCATTTGCGGTTGGGCTGCCTCCACAGGTGTCCACGGACATAAAAGTCATCTTCCAGCCAGGTGGGAGCTGACAAATGTTTCAGGGACAAACGCTTTTGTGGGTATCTACTCCGAAATAGGGCCTTCTTCTGGACCAAAAGAGACCTTGGGGTTGAAGGAAGGCATGTAGACGCTCTAGCTACTGCGTGGCGGGGAAATGGGTGGGGAAGCCTTTCCAGTATCCTTTGTTGTAGCTGTGTGTTGTCCACTCATTCCAACACCTGGTGCAAGTATAGGGCGGAGTGGAAGTGCCTTGTGGAGTTTCCCAGGCTTTTATCTCTCCAGGGGGTGTCCTGAGCTGCTTATGTGCTCAATGGCTAACCGAAAGTTTGGTGGTTTGAACTCAGCAGCCACTCCGCAAGGGGGGAAATGGGACAGTCTGCTTCCATGAAGATATACAGCTTTGGAACATCTAGGAGGCAGTTCTGGGTCTTACAGGGTCTCTGTGAATTGGAATGGACTCAAGAGCAGTGGGTTAGGATGTTGCTTCTGGGTAATCTCTACCCAGAGGGGCTGCCAAGTCTTCCTCCCAAGGAGTCTCTGGCCGTGCTCAGTCCGCAAACCTTTTAGTTAGCAGTAGAGAGTCTAACCATGGTGCCCCAGGGCTCCTCTGAGCCACCCTTTACTACCTACCCCGCAGCACCCTCGTCTGTCAGAGGCCATCCTGAGCATTTTCAGCACAAGGCCTGCCAAGCAGAGCCAACGGTGGTAATGCACCCAGAAACTTCACTCCTGAATCAGAACGCTGAAAACATACCCAAGAAGTCAGCTAATTAGCTTGAAGCTTTTGACCAAGATTATCTCCTAAGCTCTTCCGCCACACAGCTGGCTAGCTGATTCCACAAAGTCTGTGGGTAGTTAATTAAAGGCTACAGGTGTTCTGGGTATGTCTGGGACCACAAAGGGATTAGAATGGGAGGGAGGGTGGCTTGAACTTCACGAGTGCTGGCGCTCAGCCAAAGAGAGAGGAGCAAGACAAAATATTAAGGAAAAGTAGCTCCAGGTTGGAGAAATGCAAATAACATAAGCCTGTGCTATTGGGGGTTTTTGTTGTTGTTGTTCTTTGTAACCAGTCCAGCAAAGCTGAGTGGCACAGGCAGCCCTTCTCGGCCAGTCCTTGCCAAGAGGCTCAGTGGCCAACGCCGACCAATTGGAAGTGAGAACCATGTTTTGTTGTCCCCATCTTTCCTCACTAATAGCAGGAGGACAATCATTCAAAATAATTACACGAGTGAAAGGTAGCAATTAGCAGTACAAATTAGCTACTAAATGATTCAGAAATTTTCCAAGTGAGAAGACCTTTTCCCTTCTTATCTGGCAGTGACAAATCGAGTTCCGATTTTAGGGGAAATAATAAGGCACCCTAACACATGATGGATTGTCCTCACCTGATGGGAACTGGGCCAAGTCAATTAAGACGATGGTAGAAATTGTAACGTTCATCATTATTTGGTGGCTTTCTTACCTGCCTTCCAGAGAGGCAGTGTCATAGAGTGGATCGTGTCTCTTCCCACTCCCCCACCCCAAAATACTTGTCAACTGGGTTGGGCCTTGATTTCTCAGTGGTTTAAAAGTTATGTCATCATGTAACTTGCCAGGTTTGCAGTGATGGAATCATCCTCCCCAGATCTGGTATGATTGGCCAAGCAGGGATTGGGGTAGAATGCAACACTGTTACTGGGGTCACAGCCCTAATCCAGTGTAAGGAGAACTCCCCTGGGTTGACCTGCATAACCTTGTATCTTAAAGGAGATAAAAGGAAGAAAAAACAAGCTCAGTATGACCAAGAAAGAAAATCCAAGAGCAGAGCAGGTTTGGGAGTCCCAAGGTCACTGTGCTGAGAACCTCCTAACCCCAGGGGCAGACTGAGACCAAGACACATGGAGGTCTCTAAGGGATGCCAGGACCACCATTGTTGAAAGGAAACAAGAACCTTTTTCTAAAGCTGACAGAGAAAGGGAGTCTTCCCCTAGAGGTAGTGCCCTGGATTCAGGCTTCTAGCCAACTCTGAGGTAGCAACCTCTGCAATCGAACAGGTCCAAGGAGCGGTTGTGTAATTAAAGGGTAAAATTAAAGAGACATCAGACAAGCTAAAGTATGCAAAGGCCCACCTTGAGGACCATCAGGAGACAGATCCGCGCATAGAGAGACCATGTTTTCAACTAAGGCGTATATACACTCGTGGGGCGCTGCATGCCAGTCCCCCTAGGATTACAGGTAACCACATGTGTAACAGGAAGGAATTGTACAATGGGCATACTTGTGACCATCATGCATACACATGACAAGATAGGCGGACTTGAGTTAAGATGGCCACCTAACCTTGGCCAACTCTGAGCTGGTTTGACCTCAGGTGTCTTTGGACTCTCCTTCTGGGGAATAATCCAGGATCCTTATCAGAAGAGAGTGGGCCCTACTTAGGGTGGGACAAATAGGGCCTGATAGCCTAAGATGACTGACAACCTTCAGCAGATAGCCTTTAAGCAGTTGACCACCAAAAGTATCGTCAGTGACCACGTGTTTGTAAACAGCTCCTTAGGTATGGCGTATATTATGCTGGGGGACATCCCGAGGAATAACTTTCCTGTTTTCCACAGTCTCCCAAATTGTGAAAGAATACATTGGCTCATGAAAACCATCCACTTGTGGTATTTCTGGTCTCTCGCGACACTGGATAACAAAGACGGGTGCCTTCTTCTCCAGCCCATTCTTGACACCTTCTCCTGTGGGTAGAAGTAGGAAATGTGGGCCATTCCTACTGCACAATAACATTAATTACTCAACGTTGTCGTAACATAGGTTCATTGAAGCAGTTCCCACTTCAATTCAAAATTATGGGCTGGATATTCACCTACTCTATGTCTCTTACTTCCTCCAACAAGTCATGACGGTTCAAAGACACCGGATGCTATCATTCTACCCTTGGCTATTTTCCCTCTGAAAACCTTGTCAGCGTATTCTTCCCGGCTCACCTGCAGAGCAAAATTACATCCTAATTCCACTCCACGGCATTAGCCACACCACCCACCTTTGCTGAGATATTAACCCAGAACCACGTGGGAAAAAAAAAAAAAAAAACACCTTCAGCTGCTCCTCATCTTGCAAAAAGGCACCCTCAGCCGGATGAGAAATGTCATTCTCATCATAACAAAAATCTTCTTGTCGCTTTGCTCATTACTCAACTGTAAACCCAAGATATGGCTTTGCAAGTACAAAAAGCATTTGGGGCACTCATTTTGAGGTCCAAAATCCTGATGTGAGAAAAGGCAGGGCTGTGGGGTCGCCTTGGAGAGAAGGGTGATTTCACGCTTCACACCAAGCAGCCATTCCCATTACACATACCCTTCGGCTCCTACCTGGAAGCTGAGCTCAGAATCTCCAGAGGTGAAGAGGATTGAACCCATGGAGGCCCCTTGGTTACCAATATCGAGACAATGCTCAAGGTAGGATGGGTTCACCACCGATCAAGGGAGGGGAGATGTGTCTACTTCCAAGCCCAGCTTGTTGCCTGGCTCTGAGTCCCCTGCTCTTCCTGCTGCTCTGCCAGAGGCCAATCCGCTGGCCCCTGTGGATGTTAGATGCCATCAAGTTGGTTCCGATCCATAGTGACCCTCTGTACAACAGAGGGAAACTGCCTGGCTTTGCACCATCCTCACCATGGTTCCCAGGCCTAAGCCCATTGTTGCAGCCATGATGTCCATCCCTCTCTTGGAGAGCCTTCCTCTTTCCCATTGCCCCTCCACTGACCAAGCATGATGTCCTTCTCCACCCACTAGTCTCCCCTGACAATATGGCCAAAGTATATAAGACAAAGCCTTGCCCTCCTTAGCTCTAAGAGGCACGCTGGCTGTATTTTCTATAGTTTTCCTTTTATCAGTCTGTGGTATTTTCAATATTCTTCATCAGCAGCACAATTCAAAGGCATGGGTTCTTCTAAGGCCGTCTTTATTCAATGTCCAACTTTCACATGCACACGAGGCAATGGAAAATACCATGGCTTCAGTCAGGCATACCTTAGTCCTCAAAGTAGCATCCTTGCCTTTCAGGACTCTAAAGAGGTCTGTGCTACAGATTTACTTAATGCAAGATCTCTTTTGATGTCTTGCCTGCTTTTTCCGTGATCATTGATTGTGGGTTTGGGGGAAAAAAAATTCTTGAAAACTTCAACCTTTCTGGCCCCAAGAGACATGCATCTGAACAGGACACTAATAGGGGAAGACAAAACCCAAAACAACAGCATTAAAATAATGGAGCTGAGAAGGAGGGACCTCAGTACCACCAAGAAAGAAAAGCCAGGAGTGGAGCAGTTTCTTTGGACCCAGGGTCATTGTGCAGAGAAACTCCTAGCCTCATGGGAAGACTGGCACCAAGAGCATTAAAATAAAGGAACAAAGTTGGATGCTCCCATGCCCCCGCCCCCAGACATGGATCCTAAGAGGATGGGAGAAAATTACAAAACAGAACCTCATATTTATTTCTTTTTAATGTTCATTTTTCTGGAAACTTTTCATACAACTCAACATTCAATCACACCAAGAAGGGTTGTACAAACAGTTTTAGAACATTTTCTTCTTTCTTGCACTCATCTTTATTAGCATCTCATTTCCCCCAACCTCCCTTGTCATACCCCCAAAGAACCATTAGACCAGTAACTATCTTATATTTCATAAACAGAAAAACATGCATTTAAAAACCAACAACAATAATAAAGAGAATATCACATTCCTAAGGGTTAAAAGAGAGAGAGAGACTCACTCGACTGGTTGCAACTAGATGACTCCCTGAACCCATCACCTTCAGCTCCTCTTCAACCCTTGAGTCAAAATAAGCCCGTGAGATCACCTTGAAATTAAATCTCCAATCATTTCCCCAAAAAAGATGGCTACTCAACACCCATAAGGACTGTGCTCCTTTAAAAAAAATTAAAACCACCTACATGAGACTGAATAGTCAATAATGAATTTAAAATAGAAGTAAGGCTATAAAGGGACAAGGAAACTAGATGAACAAAAATGAAACCGGAAAATCAGAACGGAAATTGTTAAGAAAGGTCACCCACAGTGAGAAGACCACCAATTTCACTGAACAATCTGTGTCAAAACTGCTGAATGGGAACCTCACTGCTGGTGAGTCTCCCCCCAAAGCCCAAGAAGACAGTCTTTCTTAAAATAATAACATGGAAAGGGAGGATGATCCCACCCAGGTCACCTCCAGGTGCACCCGAGAGGGGAGGACCACAGTCCCCAAAGAACTCACCCTTGACAGAGAGTCTTCATTTATCATGACTTACGAGGCAGAACAAGGGATACAACATGTGTACATTTATAAAGACGTTTTGAAAGATGACATGTTCTGCTCTTGTAAAGATTGACAGCATCGGAAACTCACAGGGGCAGTTCTGTTCTGCCCTCTGGGGCCACTACGAATGGAATCGGCTTACTGGCAATGGATTTGGTTCTACTGGACAGAACCAGGCCCTTCCATAGGACATTCTGCGTGTGCATCACATCTGTTACTGATCCTAGAAGGAGGGTGGAAAGAAAGAAAGTATAGTCACGGGTTCAGTGAGGGCTTCAGGAAGCAAAGAGATATTTCAAAGAAACAGATTCACGGCCGTGCGAGCTCTCACTTGCTGGCCTCCGATCCTCTCTCTAAGGATGCTGCTGTCTTTGAAATCCAACAAGGCCTCCCTTGGCAGAACCTCCTGTGACCTTGGCTCTGGCCCTGCTCTTTGATCTTGGCAACAAGAGCAGGCTGAGAAGCTCACTCCCTGGGAAGTCACAGCAAAAATTCAGACTAAAAAAAAAAAAAACCTGAACTGAAGCTCTGCACTTTAAATACACATTTCAAAAATGGTTCACCCACACACATAAGAAATAATATGGGGGGGCTGAGCCCCGGTGGCGTAGTGGTTGTGCGTGGGATTGCGGCCCACTGGGATGGAGGTTCGATTCCAGCTCCATGGAGCAAAGGCTGGGCCTCCTACTCCCACCACCTGAGGGCAGTAATGCCCCCCCCCAAAA
This sequence comes from Nesogale talazaci, assembly GCA_004026705.1. Classification (NCBI taxonomy): domain Eukaryota; kingdom Metazoa; phylum Chordata; class Mammalia; order Afrosoricida; family Tenrecidae; genus Nesogale; species Nesogale talazaci. Next base: position 12,817 of record PVJH01030857.1, read on the forward strand.
AAAGAAATAATATAGGGAACAATTGTAAGAATGGTGCTAAATCAGAGGGTGTTTTGTTCTGTTGTACTTAGGGTGGGAATAAACTCGGTGACATCTAACAAGATCATACCCAAACCCTTGGCCATGGCTTAGAGAAGGATGTGAGAATTTTAGGGTCTACATGATTTATCTTTGTGCTGCTTGAAATCTTTAGAAGGAGGCTATACTGAGTCTTGGAAGCTTTCCATCTTTGATGGCTGTTGTCTCTTCTCTTTCCCCATTTTCTCTGTGAATGAGAGAGACTTGCGTTTTCCTTCTCTGACAGGTTCCCTTCCGTATGTAGGTTGTAGAACCCAGAACTCAGCCCACAGTCCACCCCCTTCCTCATTGAGCAGGGGTTCTCTGTTCCTGGCCAGAGTCCTTTCTCTGAGTCTGTTGGCACCATCAACCCCGCTGCCAGGTCGGGCATGCCCCTTCTTTTGCTGACCACAAAAAGAAGACTTCACTCTTTGTATTGTCTGCATAATGCAGTCAAAGCAGGACCTGAGTCCCAATATAGCTGTTAGAGTCAGTCTACTAGAGATCTGCAGAGGGTGAGGTGCTGACTAAAGGGGGCACGAGAGAACTTCCCAGACAGCAAGGAAGTCCTGAGCCTGGCTCTGGGCTGGTACCTAATTGAGTTCACACTGTGAGGAAGTTTCAGATGGTGTGCTTATATACGTATGTATACTAGATGTCCATAGAGAGTAGCATGTCTTTTTAATTCACAAGGTGACAGCTGAATTCCATGCTGTAGCCTTTGAGAGTTAGCAGACTCGAAGCCCAGGAGGGCTGAGAGACAAGGCTTTGGGAAGATTCCATCCTTTGGGAATATTCAAAGAATAGGTAGAGCTGCTTCCAAGACATGGACCAGAAGGAAGCATGCCCAACTGGCATGGAATCATATACGGAGCTTTCAACACCCAAAAGAGAGGTGCCCTGCCATGCCCCTAAGGATTTAATAATTGACCTGGGTTGCTGCTTGGGCATCAGGAATTTAAAATGCTTCCTGGGTGTTCCAGAAAGTAGGTTAAGTGCTTTAAATCATTGTCTCTAATCCCTTCACACCCCTACAAGATTACAAATGAGGAAAGGGGGCTCAAAGGGATTGGTGTTTTCCAAGACCACACAGTGATTGAATGAATCGGAAGGATTTGAGATTCAAACCTGATTTCAGAGCCTGGGACACATACAATGTTATCTGGAGCTGTTCAAAGGCCCGCCTTTATCATTGAGTTGCCAACCTCTCCTGCTGTGTCTTTCATCTGACTCTCTGCTCTTTCTCCTGCTAGATGCTTTGAATAATCTCTCTGCTTTACACTTGAAACCCATGGGACATACAGGTGGGAGTAGAGCATCCACCAACATTAATTCCAGGCTCTCAGGTCTCCTGGGAAGCTGTTATCCCAGGTGCAGTGGGTGCTGCCACCCAGCAGAGGTCTGCACAATTGTGTGACTCCAAAGACCAGTCATGAGAGTCCTTGGGGCACACAAGGAGGCTTCAAGAAGTTCCTGGGGCAGTGATACCCCTCCCCCCAAAAAAGAAGTTCCTGGGGAAATGGAATTAAAGGTCATAGGAGTTTTTCCAAGAACTTTTTGAAGCCTCCTTGTATGTGCCTTCATAGAATTGTATCAAAATCCACATTACCTCAAAGGACTTTTTTTCCACTTCATCTTGGCATGCCTCCCATTACTGAAAGCACGTGATATTGACAAAACTTTAAAGCAGAAAAGAATTATAAAGGGTTAAATGCCCCCAATGGTCTTACCCCTTATCCCACATGCATCCCTCAGTCCCATGATCCTTTTTAGCAAAAGCCCAGGAAAGTATCTCTTTCCTTATTCCTCCTGGTCTCTCAGAAAACCCAAACTCACTGCCATGAAGTCAATACTGACCCACAGCTCTCCCACAGAATCTGGCAGAACTGCCCTGGGAGCCCTGCTGGTGGAGTGGTTATGGATGGCTGCAATATGCAAGCTCAGCAGTTTGAAACCACCATAAACAGTAATCATTTCTTTGACCTATACAACCAAAAGCCCATGGCCACCCAGTCAGTCTGAGCTCAAAAAATCCCTGCATGGGGTTTGCAGGACTAGGAAACAGGCAGTCTCATCTTACTCCCAAGGAGTGACGGATGGGTTTGAACATCCAGTCATGAGGTCACCAACTCAGCCCACAGCACCACCAAGGCTCCTTATAACTAATGTCAGTGGGGTCCTGCTGTGGCCATGTCTATCTCTCCTGCTGGAGGTGAACACTGTGAACTAATCACGCTCTATTTTCTATCAGGATCCAGAGTCCGTTTCATCAGAGCCCTCCCCCGACGACTGTCACCGATCAGAAATTGCATTTTCACTTTAAACCTATTTGCTTCAAGGAACAAACTTGTGACTTCCCCCAAAAGACACATCCTGCAACCGTCTGAGGTGCTCACACTCTCAATTCTCACCACCACGCAGGCATGCCATTTCCTTGATGACAGAAGGAGGGACTACCTGCCCACAGAACTGTAGCAAAGCTTCCCTGGGATGATCGGCCCCGTTTCTGTGATGTGATGCGAGCCAGGACTTCTCACTTACAAAGCTGGCCGGCTCCCACACAGAACCCTTTCAGCCCATCTAACTCTGCCTTGGAGAAATAAACAGTCACCACGCATCATGGAAGAACGGGGCAGCTCTTGGGTGGCCCACAGTGCAGAGGTTTAATCTGCACAGACTGAGTATCCATGAGTGCCTCTGCTTCTTCTCCGGGGTGGATCTTCTCTGATACTCAAAATCCTCTGGTGGTCCTGACCAAAGATTCAAGGTAGACATGTGTGTCCTGGAGGCCCACCGAATGACTAACTGCAGACCTGGGGAGCCCTGGAATATCCACAGGAGGCATAAGGACACAGAATTCAGTGATTAAAACCATGAGAGAGGCTGACTTGCAGTGCTAATGGAAAACCATAACTCACAGTCCCCCATTGATCCTGGTGTTGCCCGGCCCACAGGCTTTCTCTTTGGTCCATGAGAGCTCCCCTCCAGACACAGACTGTTTCCAGGCTGCAGGCACCAGGCACACCTGGCAGCTCTCTTGTTCTCTGAATCCCTGGGAGCTAGCTGGCGCTGCCCTTCATGCCACTTGGAAATGTACTAAGCTACATTAAAAGATATTACTTCCCCTCAGTATCATGATCCCGATTCTACCTTACAAATCCGGCTGGACTGGAGGATGTATACTGGTACAGATAGGAACTGGAAACACAGAGAATCCAAGACAAAAGAACCCCTTAGGATCGGTGGAGAGAAGGGTGTCAATGGGAGGGTGGAGGGAAGATGGGGTAGAAAGGGAGAACAGATTTCAAGGATCTACATAGAACCTCCTCCCTGGGGGACGAACAGCAGAGAAGTGGGTGAAGGGAGATGTCAGACGGTGTAAGAAATGACAAAATAATAATTTATAAATTATCAAGAGTTCATAGAGGAGAGGGTGGGGAGGTAAGGGGGGAAGTGGGGAGCGGATACCAGGGCCTCAAGCAGAAAGCAAGTGTTTGGAAAACGATGAGGAAAACAAATGTACAAAAGCAGTTGACACAATGGATGAATGTGTGGATTGTGCTTAGAGTTGTAAAAGCCCCCAACGATTTAATAAAAGAAAAAGAAATGACTTCAAATCACTTTTTTGCTCAGTCCCCCTGGGAATTTGAAAAGCCTCAATGCTCGAGCCTCTCTCAGGCCCTCTGTGGCATGATGGTTCTGCAGTTCTAAGATGCAACCTTCATCGTATGTTCTGGTCACTGGGTGTGAGAGAAAGGACCTTCTTCTCTCGGTCTCTCTCTGCTAGGATCATATAACACAAGGACACAGAAGTTCTCAAAGCCTGCCCCTTAGGGAGAGGGCATGAGTCTGCAACAGACAAAGAACGAATCCATGCCATGGGCACAATGCTACAGAAAGACACAATTAAGCAACTCAGCAACAAGGGACCACCTTCTGACCAAGTGGCCGGCAGGCCTATAGCGTGAATACCGGCACCTGGGAGGAGCATGTGCATGGGTCAACCCACTGTGAGAGACCAGAAGGAGGATGTGGCCCAAAGCAAAGCTGGGGTTGGGGAAGGCAGGAAAAAAGGACCCATGAGAACAAGGAACCTCTGAGTGAGAAGGGTTGCCAACCCCAGGCCTGGCATCCATCATTGACTGTTCACATAGACATGGTGGACTTGCTGTGGGCCTTACCGGGTATGTTCTCCATGAGGACCAAAATTAAACACATTGTAAATGCACAGAAACGAAGCAATAACTAAGAGTTCTGCTGCATAGTAGTTAGGCATTGGGCTATGGTCTGCAAGGTCAGCAGTTCAAACCAATCCACCCCCCCAAAAAAAGAAAGAAAAAGGCCTTTGTACTCCCTTAAAGAGTTAGTCTCAGAAAGGCACAGAGGCAGTTCTACTTGCCCCCTGGGGTTGCTCTGAATCCCTATCAACTCAACAGCAGGGAGTTGGGTCCGGCTTGCAGGTAGTCTTTGAGTCACTACAACCCCGGATCTATTTCACCATAGAACTAAAAACCAATCTGCCACGTGGCTGTGGTTCGGAACTGTCAAGTCCGTTCCGATCTTTTGCACACAGAACAAAACACGGCCGGTCCTGAGCCATCCCAAACAACGTTTGAGCCTGTTGTTACAGTCACTCATTGAGAGCCTGCCCCTTTCAAGGAACCTCCACCAAGCATACCGTTCCTCTCCAGGGGTGGGGCTCTTCGGCCAGCATGTTCCAAGTCCCTGAGAAGAACTCTCACCACCCTGACGTCAAAGCAGCACAGCCAGAGTGTGACTGATTTGCTCCTACTTCTGGCAATCTGTAGCATCTTCAATATCCTCCCCTCCAGCACCATATGTACATGGATCAATTCTTCTTCAGTCTTCTTGGTTCACCATCTAGCTGTCACATGTCTATGGGGCAATTGAAAAGTACCGAGACTCAAGCATGATGGCCATTTATTTCCTGCTCACATGACAGAAGAGGTGACCCAGATGGAAACAGGGTTGGTGGGGTCATCTGTCTAGAGATGGGAGAGATCAGGGGAGAACATGGTTGTCACAGCCAGGAATAGGGGTGGCATATGAGGGGTACCCCTCAAAACAAACCGATGGTGATTTATTTGGGGGGGTTCTTGATGTGAGGGGGACAGTGCATTGGGAGTTTATTCCACCAGCTCAGACAGTTCATCAAGCTTTCTATTTAGAGGTTCTGGGGAGAAAATGTGTAACGGTGTGCAACAAAAAGACCTGCTGTGTGGCAGACTGGGGACTGGTTTTGGCACTCTGACAATGTACCTGCTCATGCAGTCATCTCAAAAGCAACCTGCCTCTCTCGCCCCGTGCACCTGCCTCACCAGACCTCACTTCATGTGGCTTCTTTTTGTTTCCACAATTGAAGAGGGGCATGAAAGGACAGTGATTTGACAAAGTAGACGTGAAGAAAAACAGCCATCCAACAGATGAGTGGAAATACTTCCAAAATGGAATCACAGATTTAATAAACATATTAAGTGTAATGAAGAGTACTTTGAAGGTGATAAGGTTGTTTTGTAAAAAAAAAAAAAATTAAATACATAGCTTTGAAAAAATTCAACTGGGGGAGTTCCCCCTCATCTTTCACATTCATTCAGTTTCCTTGGCCTGATAATGGGAATGCATTCCAGCTGAGAGAGAAGGAGAACCCTCCCTTCTCTTATGTTCCCTTGTGTTCCTTATTCCTCATTCGTGTCTGGACATTTTGACCACCCCAAGCAGATTTTTCATCACGGCATCCCCTCTAAGTACCTAACAGAGAGATTCAGGAAGTCTTCACTAAATGACCAGTCCCAGGAGTACAGGTCCCTTTTCAGGACATTCTGTCCCATGAACAACCAAGATGTTTCAGCCAGAATTCTGCTGCCATAAGAGCAATTAAGTGGGAAACCAGAGGAACCCTTCCCATCCAGGGAGCTCGATGTAAGACCACATCTTGTCTCCTGGTGGCCCTATCTCCCCTAAACCCACACAAAATTAGGAAGCAGGGTCACAGACACTCTCTGAAGAAGCACGGCAGAGGGCAAGGCTGGTGATCTTCCCGTGGTCCTCGGGGCCAAGCGCTCAGGGGAACCTTCAGATGAGCAACAGGCTCCCATGGGGCAACCAGGAAGAGACAAATGGACTCTGAGTAGAAAAGACGTCTAAAACCAACAAACTCTAAAGAAGTCCATCACAAAAGGACAGATACTGTATGGCCTCATTGATAGATATTTTAAGAAGACAAGTAAATAGAGAACAAAGGTGGGCGAGGAGGAGGAAGAAGGGAGGTGAACGGCAATGGAAATCTAGGGTTTGCTGAGAGTAGAGTTACACAGCTGAGTAATGGAAACAAGTTGTACACCTGTTATAAAGTTGAGCTGGCAAAAGTTGTGTGATAGATATGTTTACAGAAATGCAGAGAGAGGAAAAAATCAAAAAGAAATACAGAGAGAGAGAAGGTGCTTATGTATAACTAAAAAGCTCGTGGAATTTGGTTTCTTGGTTTGGAGGCTTAGGGTTATGGGTTCATAAGACATCCCAGTTAGTTGTTATATAGCATGGTCAGTGCACCTGTTATACCTCCTAGTTCGATGGGTAATGTCTAAGGCAGTTGTTCTCACCATTCCAAATGACACGACCCTTTCATACAGTTCCTCATGTTGTAATGACCCCAAGCCATGAAATTATTTTCATTGCTACTTCATAACTGTCCCTTTGCTACTGTTATGAATCATAATGTAAATATCTGATATTCAGAATGCACATAATTACTGTATATACTCATGTATAAGTCAAGTCTTCACCACTTTTTAATCATTTTATTGGGGACTCGTACAACTCTTATCACAATTTATACATCCATTCATTGTGTCAAGCACATTTGTGTATTTGTTTCCATCATCATTCTCAAAACATTTGCTTTCTGCTTGAGCCCTTGGTATCAGCAACTCATTTTCCCCTCCTTCCCTACTTCCCCCTCCCTCATGAACCCTTGATGATTTATAACTTATTATTTTGTAATATCTTACACTGTCTGATGTCTCCCTTCACCCGCATTTCTGTTGTCCATCCCCCAGGCAGGAGGTTACATGTAGCTCCTTATAATCAGTTTCCCCTTTCTAACCCCCCTCTATCCGCCCTCCCAGTATTGCCACTCTTACCACTGGTTCAGAAGGGATTGCATGTCCTAGATTCCCTGTGTTTCCAATTATCTGTACCAGTCTAGCCAGATTTGTAAGGTAGACTTGGGATCATGATGGTGGGTGGGAAAAACATTTAGAAACTAGAGCAAAGTTGTATTTCATAGTTGCTACAATGCACCCTGACTGGCTCATCTTCTCCCCACAACCCTTCCGAAAGGGAATGTCCATTGCTTATAGATGCGTTTTAGTTCCCTAATCTGCACTCCCCCTCATTCATGATGATTTGATTTTTTTGTTCTTTGATGGCTGGCACCTGATCTTTTCAAAAACTCATGATCACACAGGCTGGTGTGCTTCTTCCATGTGGGCTTTGTTACTTCTGAGCTAGATGGCCGCTTGTTAATCTTCAAGTCTTTAAGATCCCAGACATTATATCTTTTGATAGCTGGACACCAGCAGCCTTCTTCATCACATTTGCTTATGCATCCATTTGTCTTCAGCAATTGTGTAGGGAAGGTGAGCATCATGGAATGCCAGTTTAATATCACAAAGTATTTTTGCTTTGAGGGAGTACTTGAATGGAAGCCCAATGTCCATCTGCTACCTTAATACTAAATCTATAAATATATGCACATAGATTTATTTCCCCATCCATATATACACATATGTACAAGCCTGCATTCAGACCTCTATAAATGTCCTTTGCCTCCTAGTTCTTTCATCTATTTCCTTTTATTTCCTCTTGTCCCACTATCATGCTCAGCCTTCATTTGGGTTTTAGTAATTCCTCTGGGTTACATTACCCTTGATCAAGGCCTACCAGGTCTCCTATACCCTCCTCACCAGTGATTTTGGATCACTTGTTATTCCCTTGTCCCTGGATTTGTTAACACCACTTCCTTTTCCCCACCTCCTCGTCTCCCATGCCCCCTGGAACCATTGGTCCTGTTGTTCTCTCCTCCAGATTGCTTGTCCAGCCTATCTTAACCAGACCTGCAGAAATAATAACATGCATAAAACAAGACAGAGCAAAACAAATCAACAAAAGAAAGCAAAACAACAACAACAAAAAAGCAATGGCAATGACAAAAGAAGAAAGAAAAGCCTATAAATAGTTCAAGGTCTGTTGACATTTAGGAATGTTTTCCACTGGAGTCTGATGGGGTGCCACGGCCTGGTCCCAAAGTCTATTTTTGGTACTCGCTGCAGACTTCCTTACTCTGCTGCCCTGGCTGTTCTGTTGCATGTCCTTAGTGTTTTGCCTCAATGGGGTGGGGTCAAATCAGGTGCAATTCCCACACTGTGTCTCCTGTGTTGTCCCCTGTAGGGATATGAGTCAATGAGGGATGTCATGTCTCATAGTGGAACCAGTCATATGGTCCTCTCTGTGGATTAACTGCTCTGAACAACATCCTCGAAGCTTGGTAGGCCAGGATGTGCTCCACTCTCTCTTCCTCCCCCTTTATTTACTCCCGTGTGCTCTGATTAGACAGTCCCTCGCCCTGGGCTGCAGCTTCAATGCTGTTCTCTGAAGTAATTTTTGGGGGGTGGGGAGGGGCGGCTGTCCACATAGTTGGGATTGGGGCTAGCCTCTCAGACCTCCTTACTGGTTCCCTGCTTCATGTCAGTGTGTCGCATTCACATTTGGAGCGTGGGATTGAAGTCTGGTCCCTCTTTTCCTGTAGAGATATAAAAAATATTCCCACTGTTCCCCAGCTACCCATGTCAAGTTTTTTTTTTCTTTTCCTTTTTCCCCCTTCCTTTTTAGTTGGCTACTATATGTATTTCTGGATTTGGTCTGGCCCCTGCCATACTACCTGTCCCTCACCCCAGGAACGTTTGTATCCAGTAGCTTTTTCCTTATGCTCCTTTTGCATTTTTTAAAGGCTTATCTCAGTGGACTCATGTTGTAATTATCTTTTGTGCTTGACTTACTTTGCTTAGCATAATTTCCTCCAGTTCTTCCCATGCGGCAATGTGCTTCATGCATTCATCACTGCTTTCTAGCGATGCATAGAACTCCATTGTATGTATGTACCACAGTTTTTTAATCCATCCATCTGTTGATGGAAATTTGGGTTCTTTTCAACTCCTTGCAATTGTGGATTGTGCCATGGTGAACATTGGAGCACAGATGTCTGGCCATGGTTTTGTTCTTTTGCCTCTTCTGGGTATAAACCCAGTAGGGGGATTGTTGGGTCGTATGGCAGCTCAATTTCCATCTGCTTTAGATATTGCCAAATTGATTTCCATAGTGACTGTACATACCTACTCCACCAGCAGTGGATGAGAATTCCTATCTCACCACAGCCTCTCCAACACTTGTTGCTTTCTGATTTTTTTTTAAGTTGGGCTATCTTTGAGGGTGTTAGGTGGTATCTCATAGTTGTTTTCATTTGCATTTCTTTTTTAATCATTTTATTGGGGGCTCGTACATCGTTTTTCACAATACATAAATAAACATACTGTGTCAAGCACCTTCACATGTCCGCTGCTATCGTCATTCTCCAATCATTCGCCTTTTCCCTTGAGCCCCTAGTATCGGCTTTTCCATCCCTTCCCCTCTTCCCCTGCTCTCTCCTCCCCACCAACCCTCAATACTTTATACATTATGATTGTTCTATCATATCTTACACTGCCCGACTTCTCCCCCAACCCACTCCTTTGATGCCCGTCCTTCAAATAGGAACTTATGTGTATATCCTTGCAGTTGGTTCTGTCTCTCTACCCCATCTTCTCTCTACCCTTCCAGCAGCTCCAATCTAACCACTGGCCCGAAGGGGCTCATCCATCTTGGTTTCCCCATATCTCCAGCTCCCCTCTCCACCAGTGTACCTTCTCCAGTCCATCTGGATTTGTAAGGTAGAGTTGGGACCATGATGGTTCAGGGGTCATTTGCATTTCTTATGACTAATCATCAGGAACATTTTCTAACATTTGGCCATTTGGGCTTCTGCCCCTGTGAAACTTCTGTTCAGGTCCTTTGCCCCCCTCCTTCATGGGCAATTAGTTTTTTTCTTTTTGGAATCTAACAGATTATTAAACATTTTAGTAGTAAGGCCTTTATCTGATGTGTCATTGCTAAAGATGTTTTCCCATTCTGCGGGTTCTCATTACTTTCTTGGTAAATTCTTTTGATGTACACAGGTGTTTTAGCTTCAGTATATCCCAGTATATTCAATTTGCCAGCACATTTTTATGCCGCTTTTGTGCTAAAATTAGGTGCCTAGGCTGATATTCGGGTCAGCTTATACTTGATTATATATGGTAAACATAATTAAAGTCTCGTGGTTATTCACAAAACAGTATGTAATCATATAGTGTGAAACATTTGTGTGTTTTCCAATGGCCTTAGGTGACCCCCATGAAAGGGTTGTTCAACCCCCAAAGGGTTCGCCACCCCATAGGTTGAGAACCGCTTGTCTAAGATCTTAAAAGCTTCTAAGCAGCCTTCTCACAAATAGTAACTGGTCTCTGTGCCTGGAGAAAGCAAGGAAGAAGCGTCTGGAGGAGAAAGTTCGTGGGGGTGTGGCTGATGGCTTCCCTCCACAGCTGCTCCCTGTGCCAGGCTGCTGCTGCTGCCATTAGGTGCCTTCCAGTCATTCCAGGTCACAGCAGACCTACGTACGACAGACGGAGCGCCCACCACCACCTGGTCCTGCCCCATCTGCACTGCTATTCTGGTGTTTGAACCCATTGTCGCAGCCTCTGTAGCAGTCTACCTCATTGTGAGACTTCCCCTTTTTTTACTGACCCCCTACCAGACAGATGTCCTCCTCCAGGGACTCGTCCCTCCAGACAACATGTCCAAGTCCATGAGAGGAAGTCTTGCCAGCCAGACTCTAACGAGCAATCTCACCATCCTTTTTCTGGGGCACACCTGTTCATGCTTCTTACAGCCCATGGTACAGTCAATATTTTTGCCAACACCATAATTCAAAGATGTCAATTCACTCATTGTCCAGACCATCAAAAAGGTTATATGGTCAAGAGCATGGTCAAAAGCAAAAAGTCAAGAACACCCAAGTGCTCAAAGTGACAACTTGACTTCTTAACAGCTGGGACATCTTTGCCATGAGACCAGGGAACTGGAGGATACTAGTCAGTACCTGAGTACTGAACATTTTCCTCCAATATTCTATAGAGGAGTGCTGGTCTACATGGGGAAATTATAGAACAGAATTTCAAAGTCTCATAAATTCTAGACTTCCTGGAGTCTCAGGAAGGTTAGATGAACTCCACAAACAACTACCCTGAAATAATCTTTAAACCTTACATCAAAAAATGCCCCCTGAAGTTTTCTTAAAACCAAAAAAAAAAAAAATACAGTTTAGCTTCACTAGAAACAAAAACTGTCTGCCTTGAGCACGATGCTCTTTTAAGAATTGTCTCACAACACATGGACCCCAGGAACAGGAATGGGAATAGCGATATGAAAGGGTAGAGGGAAGGGGAAGAGGGGAGGAAAAGGGGGTTATATGGAATGGCACCTCCTCCACACACCCCTCCAGAAGGAAGAACAGAAACCAGAGGGGGAGGGAGACAACTGTCGGTGTGAGATATGAAAATAATAACAATCTAAGGAGTCGCAGTGGAGTTGTGGGTTA
>PVJH01030858.1:0-24312 GCA_004026705.1 Nesogale talazaci
GTCTCCTGTCCTCCTCTTTCCCACCTGCTCCTTAAGTTTATTTTCAGAGAATCACAGTTTATGCACTCTTATGATTTTTGACTTAGCCTCTTTTAAAAATTCTTCCATGCTGTAGGTTTAGTTACGGTGCATTCCTTATTCTCTGCCACACGATATGCCGAGCCCTGGCAGAAGAGTGCTTCCCCATCGGGCTCCTACCCTCGAGGTCAGCAGTTAGAACCCAGCAGTCACTCCGAGGGCTTTCCCGTCTCAGAACCCACGGGGATAGTTGTAACCTGTCCTATGGGCTTGCTACGAGTCAGAATCAACTTGATGGCCGTGAGTTTGTTGGGGGTTATTTTATAATATCCTACTGCACACCATTTTGACCTTTAAAAAAAATCTGTAGTGGTAGATACTTCATATGCTTTAAAACTCACTCATTGGAACTCTTGCTCCTGCTGTCCGGCATCAAGTCAGTTCTGACTCAGAGCCCTCTGTGTGGCAATGTAAAACTGCCTCACGGGTTTCCTATGCAGCTGTCTTGGCAGGAGGTGAGGACCAGCTCATTCTTCAGTGGAGTAGCTGAGAGGGTTTGAACATCTGACCTTTCTGTTGGCAGTGCTACCAAAGTACCTTCATTTTAAGTAAACCAAATCAAGAACAAATCCATTGCCATCAAGCTGAAGCCCACTCATAGAAGCCTTTCTGCAGAGTGAGTGACTGGTAGGTTCAAACTATGCACTGTGCAATTAGTGGTCCAGCGCATAATCCACTGCATAATCCAGGCTCCTGCTAAGTACACAGCTTGACACAATTTTAGGCTTTACAGCTCTGTAAATTTACTACCACCACCATCCAATTTTGGAGCATTTTAATCTTCCCCAATGGTCCCTTATGCCCATTGCCACTCTTTACTTTTTCAATCTATTCTGAACAGATATTTTGAGTTATTTTGGTCTTGTATTTATTATTTCAAATAGTGATTATTAGCAAACAATCTTGATGATGTCTTCTGGTCCATACCATGGTTTTAGGCAAATAACACATACACTGTACTTTTGTGGCAAACCATGTTAAATCTAACATATTTTCCAATGCTCAACATGTATATTATATGAATATGTATATTAGAGGTATGTGCACATTGGGGAAAAGGATGGTCTGGTCAATACTTGCTTAAGGGGTATACTCCTAAGGCCATAATTTCTAAATTAAAGTAGGTATAGCTTCAACTTTACCAGATAATGCCAAATTATGTTCCAAAGCAGCTGTGCCATTTTAGTCTCATTCATGTATGAAACTATGCCCTTGGATACTCCAGGTCTTATCTTTATGGAGTTTTGAAGAAATTATCATAGATCTGATGTGGCTCTAGTAGATACACTAAAGCCTTCGATAAAGAGAAAGACATTCACGTGTATTTGACTTGAAGATCCTCTGTTTTAAGAACTTTCCCTGCACCATTAGGCCAGCACCTCTGATTCAAAGAAAGGCCAATTTTGAACAATTCTGTAGCCTTTCTTTTGCCTTGGGTGGCATCACACTAAACTGGTGAAGCCTTTTTAATTTTGCAATCAGACCACCTCTCCCAAATCCTAAGTTTCTTTCTTCCTTGGTGAGCAAACTCTAAGACAAGTTAGTCTTTGGGCCTTCATCTTCACCTCTCTCAGATGAGAATGATGATGATATTTCATGGGATTATTAAGGAGAGTAAGTGTATGTAAAGTGCTTAGGACCGCCCCTGGCTATCAATATCTTCTCCTTCTCTTTCTTCACAAAGGTGCAAGTTAACAAGAACCCTTGACTTGAAGGTTGGCCACATCGGGCAAGCTGTGGGCCTTCGCTTTGAGATGGGGTCTGTTGCTGCAGCCCACTCCCCACTGGCCACACCAAATGCCTTCCTGCACTGCTTCCTTCTTGGCTATGACCTTGAGCTGCTCACTTCAGGCCTCAATGGTCTGCGGCCCTTCTTGAAGAACGAGGAGATTCCATTGGTGATTCCCATGTAGAGTAAGCTCCTGAACTCCAGAATCACCTTAAAATGAGAGAGAAACTCTCTCTCTCTCTCGCTCTCTCTCTCTCTCTCTCTCTCTCTCTCTCACACACACACACTCTTCCTCCCTCCCTCCCTCCCAGCCCTGAAATAGCAGCTGCAAACTTCTTCCCTTGTCACCATAAAAATATCATGAGGAGCAAGTGAGACAATGCACACGAACACCCTTGGTCAGGTTTTTACCCTTTATCCATTGCTGCCAAGTCAACCCATAGTGACCTTCATGGGATTCCAAGGCCATAAACCTTTTTCATGAGGTAGCTGTTGGGTTTGAATCTGAATCTTTGGTTAGCAGTCACCTGCTTTGTTGCTTTCAGGAAGCCTGAGGTTCAAGCAAGAACGTGTTTGTAATACTAGCCCTGTCTTTGACCTGAGGCATGGCCAGCCTCAAACCATTGGGGTATCTGAGCCTCAGCTTCACTCTAGAATGGGACTGTTATTCCTATCACCCTTTGTATTACTATGTGAAAAAATAAAAACATTAATGTGCTACAAGATGGCTAGTAGCAGGATGGACTGTGTTAACTGAATTGCTCTGAGCTGGTTGGGGAATCATGAGATTTCCTTCTCTTCCTGCAGGATGATATCCTCCCCATCTTCCCAAGATCCCCAGGCCCTGTCCCCATCACCCTGCCATGAAGCACATCATACTAGAGGTGGTGAGTCAGAGGCTTCAGGCTGCTAGCTTCTCTGTCTTTTTTCTCCTCTGAGGAAATCAGTCTGGGTAATGGCAGTAGTGGCCATTTAGCATCTCCACCTCCTTTCCAACTGCTGCTCAGGACAGGCCATCAACAGAAGCAGAAATTCCTAAAAGTGAGAAGGGTCATCCCCCAAAGCCCAAGCATTCCTGGTGCCCACAGAGGTGGTGGCTTTAGACCACTGGTGAGGCTCTAACTGAAGAGCCCCCTTTCCATACACCTGGAGGTACTAGGGAATGTAGTCCAACCTGAGAGTTCATGGTATTGCTGTGCTATGTATCTGGGTGGTTTGGGCTCCTGTCTGCTCACAGCAGCTTCTACAAGTCCTGTCCTTGAACTATTCTGCCTGTTGGGTTCTCTTGGCCATCTTTCATTTGAATTCTTCTTGTTCCCCTGGTGGTATTTACCTATTCTATTCATTACCTGAGTATTACTTATTGTTTGTCAGATACAAGAACTGTCCTCTCTACAAAAGGAACTTTAAGCAACCTAACAAGCATTGACCAGTGTCAACCAAGACAAAGTGAAAATTTTTCAGGAGATTAGGAACTATAACCCCTCTTTGAGCCCCAACCTAAGCCTCACATTGGGATAAATAATGGTGTCTGCTTGCTCCAGATGGCTGGTGTCTTCAAGGAGATAACTTGGCAATCATTTACCATTAGTTGCAAGCAGTGTCCTAGATCTAACATATATATTTGGGGGAGGAGAGCTGGGTAACAGTCTTTTTGTACAATGTCTGATACAAGATTTTGGAATCTGCCAACTTATATTACTGGTAAGTTATTATTCTGGGCATAGTCTTTCTATGTAACATGCATGTCTTCATTTTCGTAGCATTTACTGAACCTGCTTTCACATTTATCCTGTTATTTGAGGGCTCTTCTAGCATATACTTTCCTTTTGATCATGACCCCTTATTTTGGGTGTCATTAGAGACTCTCAAGTTGGGTCTGACTAATAAAATCCCTTCTTTAGGACAAACAAATGCTGCATTGTCTTCTTCCACCCTCACAATGTAACTATGCATGAACCCAGTCTTTGTGAGTTGAAATATATTAACTGTCTCATGGAAGTGAGTTGAACTGAGTCCTCTGTACTGTTGTATGGACTAATTAGCTGTTATATTCCTTTGTACTTTATATATCTATCCATATATATATATATATATATATATATATAATCATAAGTGTCCTGGTTTTGTTTCTCTAGAGAACCCTAACACACTGACCACAGTCACAGTAATCAAAACAGCGTGTTATTGATATAATTACAGATTTCAGACCAGTGGGAAAAAAACTGAAAACCCAGAGATAAAATCTTCAGCATACAGACAACTTACGTTTGATAAATTCCAAAAAAAATATTAAATGGGAAGGGGAATACTTTCTTTAACAAGTGGTGCTGGAAAAAAAGGTTAATATCTACTTGCAGAAAATTGAAGCAAGACCCTTACCTCATTCCATGCACAAGAATAAATTCAAGATGGATCACAGACCTTGAGGTAAAACTCAAATCATTAAGGCCATCAATGAGGGAATCGGGACAAAGCTAGGAACTTTGGCACAGGAAAAACATAGGCTATTGGAAATAGAGAAGGACACAAACACAATGGAAGCACAGATTGACAAATGGGATACACTGAAGATAAAACAACAGTGCACATCAAAAGATGTCATTGAGAGAGTAATAGGAAAGCCCACAGACTTGGCCACAGCCTAAAGGAGTCTGCTGTTGAGAACTCCTGGAGTGGGATGCCTCTGGACAACTGGAGGAGTTGAGCTTGCTAACCCCCCAAACTGTAAGTGAATGAATTCCTTTAGGCTATGGCTTGTAGTGGAGATGCAGGCAGTCTGGACATTTGTTAGTAGCCCTGAAAGAAGTTTGTAACATGTCCTGATTAAACAACTCATTATACCCTGAGCATTTTAACCTGTATTGCAAACTGTTAGATTCCTTAATAAACTTATTATGAATATTATTTGCAAGAACTTTGCAGCCATAGCCATGGACTATAGAACCACGATGAAAAAAGTAAAGTGTGTTTTGCATGATAAAACACACCTTTAGCCCCAAGCTGCAGCAGATGGGCCTGGGAGTAGACATTACAGAGAGGAAACAGAAATGGAACCCCTTAGGGTTCCTCTCTTTCAGATGTAGTAAGGAAGCAACCTCCTTGAATTCTAGTTATAGTTCCAAGATTTCTGTAAAGCAGTAGGAGTTTGAACACTGAGATGTAGACGCTCCACTGCCCAGCTGGTCAGAAATCTAGGTCTGAGAGCAGTCCTGGGGACTGCATGCTGTGGCCTAATCCATCTCAGTTTCCACTGCAGAACCCATCTACATGATGAGAGACAGCTGGGCAAAGTATGGAGCCTGCCCTACCCTGCCTGGTTCTATTTATTTTTCTTCACGTGTGTTTTCACTTACTTTCCTCATTATGAGTTGGAACAGACTCAATGGCAGTTAGTTTGGATCGAGTCTCTTATTACAGTGGAAATTTGACTGGGTTTATGCTGAAAGCCATTCAAATCTCTTGCATAGTCAGTAAGAGAAGCAATAATCAAATGTAATTAATTTATTTATATATCTTGTTCTTATTGTTAAGTGCCATTGAGTTGGCTTCTGCCCACCACAACCCTATGTGAAACAAAACAAATCACTGCCCAGTCCTGTGCCACTCTTACAAGTGTACTTATTGCTCAATTATCCACTGAAGCCTACCTTTATAGGGTCCTCTTTCTTACACCATCAATTTCTCACTGAGTCTGTCATAAAACCGGTGTTCCAATTTTTCCCTGCAACCTTCAATATCAGATATAGAAGGGTCAATGATGAATTGCTAAACAGATATAAAGATGTATATATGGACTTTCTGGTAACCGACTAGTGACCATAGGTCAAGGCAAATTTGAGCCATGAAGCTACTAACTAAAGCAGCAATCCTCTTGAGATTTTATTTCCTCAAAGTTGCTCCCAGAGTCAAAGCCTTGGCAGTCTCCACAGATACCCTTCCAAAGCCTCAGGACCTTGAGTTTACCAAATTACCAATGGTTTAGTGCTTGCCTCCCTGGAAAACTGCATCCAGAATTGATTTATTCATTAAAGCAGACAGTAGATTTGAGGACTCCAGCAATTTGGAGTCCTCTCCATTGCATCTTGCATCTACCTTGACTACAAAAAGAGCTTCATCTTTCAAGCTACTCCATGGAACTGAAGCCGAGGGTAGTAATTTAAGTGTGCCTGCAATGAGAGAACACATGGCTGACATGCAGGATGGTGTCAATATTGTAGTGGAATTCTTGCTCAATGTCACATCACTGGAATTTCAGCGTTGGGAAGTAGCTGCCCTTCAATCTCAATCAAAGATGGACAAAGCTGTGGCTTTCCTGAATCCGCAAGCACACATCATTGAAAATTTGCAGGCTGCAACTTACTGAAATGCCTTGGCGAAGTCTTTGTATAGCCCCAATTACAGGTTTGGAAAAGTGATATCAGAAGGGTCACTTTGTGACAATGTCCAGAACAATTTTATGCGTGCAAAAATGACTTTGATGGGACTTGGTGTGAGTCATTCTGTTCTAAAGCAAGTTGCTGAACAGTTTCTCAACATGCGAGGCAAACTTGGTTTTTCTGGTGCAAAGTGCATCTACCATGGGGGTGAAATTCGAGAACAGAATGGAGACTGTCTGGTACATGCTGTTCTTGTCCAGAAAGTGCCACCATAGGAAGGGGAGAAGCCAATGTAGTCAGCGTTCTCCAGCATGTGCTCAGTGTTGGGCCACATGTCAGAAGGGGCAGCAATGCCACCAACTCTCTATACCAGGCTGTTGTCAAAGAATTCACCAGCCATTTGATGTTTCTGCTTTTAATGCCAGTTACTCGGATTCCAGACTCTTTGGGATTTACACTGTCTCAAAGGCTGCAACTGCTGGCGATGTTATCTAAGCTGCTTATGACCAAATGAAAACAATCGCTCCAGGAAGCCTTTCTGATACAGCTCTCCAAGCTGCCAAGAACAAGCTAAAAGCTGCCTACTTAATGTCACTGGAGTCTTCGGAGGGTTTCCTGAATGCGTGGAATTCCAGGCTTTAGTGCCACAAACCACAGTCCTTCAGCAGATTGACACAGTGACTTCCACTGATGTCAAAAATGCTGCGGTGAACCGTGTTTCTGGCAAAAAGTCTAGGGCAACAAGTGGAAATTTGGAGCATACACCTTTTGTTGATGAGTTATAAATACTGAGATACTAAACATCTTCTCGACTCATAGAAGCAAACACATGAAAGTAAAAAATGTCCAATATAACATTTATCCATTTTTGTTTTTTCTTTCAACAACCAGGATTATGTTTGAAGCATGAATGGGGTAATCATTCCCAACTAACCTAGAGTCAATAAAATATTCTATTTAAATTTTTTAAAATGTATATCTGTATATGTTTTCGGATTTTATTTTTTTCTGATTTTTTTCCCCCTTAAATAGTTGTTTATTGGCAGTGCGCTGGAAAGGGCGATGGAAGAGTTAGCATACACAGACAACACTGCACACCACGGTCACAAGAGTGACAGGGAAGAGTGGCCTGGAGCCCAGGGGTGCCCTCCCATCAAGGTGGGCACGGGAGGGAGAGGGCAGCGGGCCTGGAGTGTTGGGAGGCAGCCTCGCAGCGCCTCCATTTAGTAGGCGTGGTTAGATACGAAGAGGGATTCGCTGGCCGCAGCCCCCGCCTGACCGCTGGAAGTGTACTTTCCTTGGCAGGTGAGGCTGTTGGCCAGGGCTCGCTTGATGTATTCCTCCTGGGCCGCCTTCAGGTTCTCCTTCTTGCCACCCCAGGCCTTCAGGGCAGACGCCTGCAGGGCGCGCCCGTAGGAGTAGGTCAAGGCCCATGGCTTCAGCAGGGGGCACTTGTTGATGGCATTGAGGTTGATGGATGCCTGCTCCTCGCTCTGGCCTCTGGACAGGAAGGTGACCCCAGTCACAGCAGGGGTGGCACGGTGCGGCGCAGTGCAGTGATGGTGGCCATGGCAACCTCCTCGTGGGAAAACTTCTGTGTGCAGGGATGGCCAGGGGTGACCATGTTGGGCTTCAGCAAGGTGCCTTCCAGGTAGATGTGGTGGTCGCTCAGGGCCTTGTAGACGGCAGCCAGCACCTTCTCAGTGACGTACTGGCAGCGCTTCAGGTCATGGTCACCGTCAGGGAGGATCTCGGGCTCCACAATGGGCACGATGCCATTCTGCTGGCAGATGCTGGCGTAACGGGCCAGCACGTTGGCATTTTCCATGATGGCGATGGCTGAAAGGGTATGTTCACCGATCTTCAGCACACAGCGCCACTTGGCAAAGTCAGCGCCATCTTTCTGGTACTGGGCACAGCTCTCAGACAGCCGGTCCAGTCTTTGGGTGGTGGTCTCACCATTGGTTCCTGCCAGGGGCACCACACCCTTGTCGACCTTGATGCCCACGATCCCGCCCTTGGATTTGATCACTTGGGGGAAGGAGCGCCCATCGTCCGTCTTGTGGTAGAGAGTCTCGTGGAAGAGGATGACGCCCCCGATCCAGAGGTTCACCCGGTCATCAGCCGTCAGCAGCAGCTGGCGGTAGAAGCGGCGGTGCTCTTCGGTGTTCTTGGTCCCGATGGACTGCAGCCGCTTGGCAATGCTTCCGGTGGACTCATCTGCAGCCAGGATGCCCTTGCCCAGAGCCACGATGCGGTGGGCGATGTCCGACAGCTCCTTCTTCTGCTCCGGGTGAGCGCTGGGTATTGGTGGGGCATGGTGGTAGGTTCCTCGCTGGGGCTGAAGGAGCGGCAGCCGGTCTGATCAGCGGCGAACGAGTGCCTTCTGATTTTATTTTTAAGGAAACAAAGCAAACTGACTCTATGAGCTTTGTTTAAAAAAAAAAAATCAAACCAAAAAGCTTATACAAGGAAAAAATACTTGTAATACATATATCTGATAAGGAACTTAAAAGAAAAATATGCAAAAGAAAACAAAGAACTAAGAGGGAAAAAAACCCAACCAATTCAAACTGAACAATCAGAAAGTCAATAAACTATGCAAGATAATTTATCTTAATTTGATGTATTATATTTATTAAATTATAAAATATTTGTAAGGGGTTGTATATAAGATGCTCAAAATCACTTCCATTAGGGAATTATAAAGTATATCAAAGAGACAATATACTGTTTAAATGAATAAAGCCAATACCAAACAAGCAAAGACAAACAATGTCTAATGCTATTCATTGTATTTATAGTTGTTGAACATTTAAATCTGGACAGGAATACTCACCAGCTCTTTTTTGATGCTTAAAAAATATATGTGATGGTCCTAAATCAATTGTAAAATCAGTTTCATTTTCTAGTTAAAATTAAATGTGGTAACATTTGAAAATATAGTTTTTAATAGATATTACATATCCTAATTTATTTGTTACCTTTTATTTCTTTTGATAATTATCTGACATCTTTTTTTTAAATCATTTTATTGATTTAACAATACAACTCATACAACTCATCACAATTCACACATACATCTACTGTGTCAAGCAATTTTGTACATTTGTTTCCCTCATCATCCTCAAATCACTTGCTTTCCACTTGAGCCCTTGTTATCTGCTCCTCATTTTCCCCTCACTCACTGCTTCCTCCTCCCCCATGAAATCCTGATAATTTATAATGTATTATTCTGGGGCTGAGCCCCGGTGGCGTAGTGGTTGTGTGCGGGACTGCAACCCACAGGGCTGGCAGTTCAAATCCAGCAGCAGCTCTCCAGGAGCAAGGCTTGTCTTTCTACTCCCACCAGGGCAGTGATGCCCCCACCCCAAAAAGTATTATTTTGTCATATTTTGCACCATCTGACATCTCTCCTCACCCACTTCTCCATTGTCCATCCCCCAGAGAGGAGGCCATATATAGATCCTTGCAATCTGTTCTCCCTTTCTACCCTACCTTCCCTCCACCCTCCCATTATTGCCCCTCTCACCACCGGTCCTAAGGGGTTCTTCTGACCTGGATTCTTTGAGTTTCCAGCTCCTATTTGTACCAGTGTACATCCTCCAGTACAGCAGACTTTGTAAGGATCATGGAGTGGGGGGGGGGGGGCGGGCAGGGAGAGGGAATATTCAAGAACTAGAGGATCATTGTGTCACATCATTGCTACACTGCACCTTGCCTGCCTTGTCCTCTCCCCAGGCCTTCTGTGAGGGAAAGTCCAGTTGCCCACAGATGGGCTTTGGGTCCCTACTCTGCACTCCCCCTCATTCACAATGAGATAATGTTTTTATTCTTTGATGCCTGATAGCTGATCCCCTCAACACCTCGTGATCACCCAGGCTGCTGTGCTTCTTCCATGTGGATTTTGTTGCTTCTCGGCTAGATGACCACTTGTTTATCTTCAAGCCTTTAAGACCCCAAACACTGTATCTTTCGATGGCCAGGCACCAGCAGTTTTCTTCACCACATTTGCTTATGCATCTGCTTTGTCCTCAGTGATCATGTTGGGAAGGAAAGCATCTCACACTGCTGAATTATTAGAACAAAGTGTTCTTGTATTGAAGGAGCACTTGAGTAGGGGCCCACTGTGTCTGACATCTTTAAATGAGATATTTAAATATTAGTACATAGATTTGTAATGATTTCATAGATTAAAAACCTTTACAAATGGTGTTGTCTTTATACAGGGAGATGGATAGATAGAGATATGTAATTCTTCATACAGGGAAATGGATAGATAGAGATATATAATTCTCCCCAATACATAGAACAATATTCTTTAAAACCAGTGACATTAGTAAGGTATAATACTAACTCTTATTCCCACTTTTAAAATTCACTTTTCTTTTTTGTAATACAATTATATCTCTTCAGATCATGAGTGCTGTATTTATCTTTCCTCAGATGTACTTTAATTTCATTATGATTTGCAATTTACTCACTGGCAGCTAAGTTTAGATGCAGTCTCTTATTACAGTAGGATTTTGATGGTTTATTCAGAAAGTCATTTATGTCTTATTCACGATTGCTAAAGGAAAAAGATAATTTACCATCAAATATAATTCCTTTATTCTTGTTCTTATTAGTAGGTGCCATTTAGTTGGTTGTGGCTTATGTGCAAATAAACAAATCACTGTCCAGTCCTGCACCATCCTCACAAGGGTTTTTATGTGTGAGTCCACATTCTAGGCACTGTATCACTTCATCTTGTTGAGGCCCTTACCCTTTGTTTTTGCTAAGTCACCAAGCATGATGTATTTTTTCAGGAACTAGTCTTTCCTGACTATATGTTCTAAGTATGTAAGACAAAAAGACAGTCTTACCATTCTTCCCTCAAAGGAAAACTGAAATCTTCCAGAATTTTTTTTGTCTTTTTGCCAGTCCATGGTATTTTCAATATTCTTCCCTAACAACACAATTCAAATGCATCAATTCTCTTCCCATCTTTTTTAGTCAATGTCAAACTAGGAGAGAGAGTAAAATAAAGACGTCAGACACATTTCACGGGAGCATTCTCACTTCAGGTCCTCTTGGTGTTTCAAGGAGAGATATATACCTTGGTTCTTGGCTCCGGGCAAGAGAGAATTCTCGCTGAAGCCTGGTTTGTGATCCGAGCAAGTTTTATGACAGAAGAAGCTTCAAGTTTATACAGGCACCCACAGGATCTTTCACCCCCATCTGCCTGCCAGGAAGCTGCTCGGGAAATCAAGTGGTCAATTCTAGGACAGCTGCCCGGTTGTGCTACATTTTATAACAGCCACTGAAAAAGAGCCAAACCTTTGTTCTTTTTAATTCTTCAGTAGGGAGGCATGGTTGATGACCCTGGTCGACCCCATTGGCTGAATTGAATTCACCTGGCCTATGTGGGCCAATCCAGGTGCAGCCCTCCTGGCCAGAAGCTCAAACCTCTGAGCATGTGCAGTGTACCATCCTTCTCTGGTCAATAGTTCGAACCTCTGAGCATATGCAATGGAGGTCCCTGTAGAGATGAGAGGTCAGAAAAGAGCTTAAGGTTTTATATCTAACAAAAGCTTATATATCTTTGTAGGCAAGCAAGTCCCTTGATTACAGATAATTACCTACATCGTAGGAAGGGGTTGAAACAAAGGCAATAGAAGCAATAGGAGGGGGTTGACCTAGGGGTGTAAAGCAATAGTAAAGGGAGGGAATAGAGGTACACATGTGACAAGATGGGTGGACCCTAAACTCAACATAGTAGCCTAACCATAGTCATCTGTGAGTGGCCCTGGGCTTGCCTTTGGGCACTCCTTCAAGGGAACAATATCAGAAAAGAGTGAGTCCTGATTTGTCTCCTCCTTGTGACCCTTCTGTAAGGGGATGTCCAAGTGCTTACAGATGGGTTTGGGGGGTCTTCACTCTGCACTCCTCATCATTCACAAGGATATCATTTTTTTTGTTTTGAGTCTTCTATTGACACCTCATGAACACACGGGCTGCTGTGATTCTTCAATGTGGGTTTTGTTGCTTGAGCTAGATGGCCTCTTGTTTATCCTCAAGACTTTAAGACCCAGATGCTCTATCTTTTGATAGCCAGGCACCATCAGCTTTCTTCACCACATGAGTTTATGTACCCGCTTTGTTTTCAGTGATCATGTTAGGAAGATGAACACCATGAAATTAAAGGCTAATAAAACAAAGTATTCTACATTGAGGGAATATTGAATGGAGACCCAGTGTCCATCTGCTACATAATACTAAACCTATAAATATGTGTACATAACCTATTTCCTCATCATCATATATAAATATATTTACATATGTACATGCCTGTATTTAGACCTCTATAAATGCCCTTTTCCTCCTTTTTCTTTCTTTCCTTTTACTTTCCTCTGGTCCCACTATCATGTTCAGCCTTCATTTGGGTTTCAGTAGTTCCTATCAGTTACATTTATTTGATAAAACCTCACAATGCCTTTGACACCTTTCTCATCATCAGTTTTAGAAAATGGACTGTATTTGAATATAAAAAAATCTGATATCTTAAGTTTAAGAAAGTCAGTCTAAATCAAGACTTTAGCATTCCAAAGTGATGGGGTTTGTGAGATGCAACAGATTAAAAAATTTCAAGAAAGAAATTAGCCACCTGTGTCAGGCAGGGTCCTCTTAGAGAAATAAAATTCAGGACACTAGTAATTCTTTTTATATATTTATATATTGAGAAAGGTATATAAGATAAGAAAGAAAAAGTTAACTGTAAAGCAATTCAGATTGCTCGGTGCAACTCACTTGCGTGAGGCAACTAGAAGACTGGCAGTCCTTCAAATCTTGAGGGCCGCTGAGTAGTCCTCTGTAGAGCAATCCAGGCTATCTGGTTACAGGCAGCAAGCGGCAGAGCAGGTCTCCAGCAGTCAGCCAGATAACAGAGTCCAACAGTCCCCAGCTCAAGAGATGTATATCCCAGGAGCATGGCGAAGTAGAGCTTGAAGGATCCTCAACTCACAGCAACACAGTCCACGATTAGGTGTCCCACGGGTAGTGTTGCTTGGAAGTCGAGGAACAGGACGAACAAGGCAGCTCTCTGGTCCAAAGATCCGGAAGCAAGAGCGAGGGCGGGACTTGTCGAGCCTTTCTTATCTCTGCCCTTCAATTCATCCCGTGTGTTCATTAGCCGTGCCGTCACAACAGACCCACCAATCTTCTGTGCCATGTTGGCATAACAAACCTACCCATCACACCACCGAATATATCAAATGTTTGTATAAGTTTTATATGTGGGACTATTGTGTACATTTTTTGTATTGTGTGCATTTTTAAGAATGTCCTCAGCATTCAAGAAATCATTCTTCTCATTACTTCAAAATTAATTAACTTATGGGTTCAAGATATGATTCAAATTGAAAGCTTCTATTAGAAAAAATTTAAGAGTAACTGATGAGGTTTGAGCTATGGATTACAAAATAGAATAATATTCAATTATGTCTCTGGATTTTATGGGAGATCTATGTGCATATATTTATAGGTTTAGTATTTAAATAGCAGATGGTATTGGGCCTCCACACTAGTACTCCCTCAAAGCAAGAATATGCTTTCTTCTATTAAATTAGCAGTCCATGGTGCTCACCTTCCTGACATGATTGCTGAAGACAAAGCAGGTACATAAACAACTGTGGTGAAGAAAGCTGATGGTGCTTGGCTACCAAAAGATATAGCACGGTAAACAAGTGGCCATCTAGCTCAGAAGCAACAAAGCCCACATAGAAGAAGCACACCAGCCTATGTTACCATGTGGCGTTGAAGGTATCAGGCATCAAAGAACTGAAAATGGTATCATTATAAATGATGGGTAGCACAGATTGGGGACCCACAGCCCATCTGTAGGTGAAGTGACATCCCCTTACAGAAGGGTCACGGGGAGGAGAAGAGCCATTTATGGTACAGTGTAGCAACAATGAAACATGCAACTTTATTCTAGTTCTTAAACGCTTCCTCCCTGCCCCACCCCACTATTATGATCCAATTCTACCTTACAAATCCAGCTAGACCTGAGGAAGTACACTGGTACAGATAGGAAATGGAAACATGGGGGATCCAGGACAGATGATCCCTTCAGTACCAGTGGTGAGAATGGCGATATGGGGAGGGTAGATGGAAGGTGGGGTAGAAAGGGGGTACTGATTACAAGGATCTATATATAACCTCTTTAGGTGTGGGCAGTCACTGATCTGTGTTGATTTCAGCACTGGGAGTGTAGAGGTGGGGTCTAGCCTGTCAATCTGGAGATGGTCAACTTGGCCTCTGTGTGGGCATAGCTTTCTCCTGAGAATTCTAGGAAGTTCGTGGTGATTCCCAATTGGAGGTGAGAGACTTGACTCAGTCACTTGGAGATACTCAACTGACAAGACAAGATGGCAGAACAGACCCTGAGTCCCAGGAACTGAAGAAGCCTGAGGAAAATCCACATGGGCTTACCCTGATGGTACCAGACCACTGATGCTTGAAAAGTCAGAGAGGCCTCTGTCAGTGCTGAGATGCTTCTACCGCTGATGGATACTGCTGATGGACCCTGAGCCCTGGAAAAGAGGAGGCATGGGGAGACCCCTTCCAGAGCTGGGATGCTTCTACTGCCACAGGATACACAAGACTCTGCACCCACTGCCCTGTGGTTGTCCTGGTATCATTGTACGTGCTTTGTGAGTCAGGAGACTTTATAGACTGGTATCGGACATATGGGCTAATTTCGGACTTATGACCTTGGACTGGACTGGGTTGAGATGCTTTCCCAATATTCCATTCCTCTTGTATATAAACCTTTCCCTTATATCCATGTACGTGTTTATGACTTTGTTTCTTTAGCCTACCTGGACTAACACACTGGGGGAAGGACAACAGAAAAGTGGGTAAAGGGAGATGTCTTACAGTGTAAGATATGACAAATTAATAATAACTTATAAATCATCAAGGGTTCATGAAGGAAGGGGGAGTGTGGAGGGAGGGGAAAAATGAGGAGCAAATGTTCTGAGAATGATGTGGCAACAAATGTACAAATATGCTTGTCACAATGAATTATGTATGGATTGTGATAAGCATTGTATGAGGTCAATAAAATGATTTTTTTTAAACAGCCTAAATGAAATGCTTATGGGCAACATTAGAGACAGGATATGAAAGTGTATACATGCTTGGGGAGACGAGCTTAAATACTTAGTGCAAGTACTCAACAAAAGTGACTGTCATGCAAGTACAGCTGGTCAACCACACACCCAGTCGTTCCCTTTTCCCTTTTTTTGGGACTCCAATCCAATAGGCATGTTGACTCTGTACAAAAAATATGGATCTTTGTGAAAAGGGCACCTCTAAGAACTTCT
Organism: Nesogale talazaci; assembly: GCA_004026705.1. Classification (NCBI taxonomy): domain Eukaryota; kingdom Metazoa; phylum Chordata; class Mammalia; order Afrosoricida; family Tenrecidae; genus Nesogale; species Nesogale talazaci. The sequence continues at coordinate 15,555 of PVJH01030858.1, forward strand.
TATTGCTCTTTTCCCGAGCTTCAGCAGTCACCCAGCCCTCCATAGAAAGGAAGAACCACTCTTCTTGTCTTTTAAGACAGGGAGTGAAGTTCACAGTGCCCAGAGCAGAATTAGAACTTGCACTGGTGAACCTAGCAGTGGCAACTACTGGGCCCTCGGAATACCCCAAGAGGATGTATGGAGGTACATGTAAGAAAAACCTGTAAGATTTGATAACATCTGATTGGACTGGAATCTGTGCCAGCTAGCAATTCATGTCACTCTATAGTTTTGAGAGAAACCTGAGCACAATGAAAAATTCCAGGTCTAGGGCTGAGCCTCGGTGGCGTAGTGGTTGTGTGCAGGACTGCAGCCCACAGGGTTGGTGGTTCAAATCCAGCAGCAGCTCTCCAGGAGCAAGGTTGGGCTTCCTACTCCCACCAGGGCAGTGATGCCAAAAACGAAAAAGAAACATTCCAAGTCTAAATATCTCCTCCTAGATCTTTTGACCCATATATTTTTTTAGGTTCCCTTGGAATCCTGGGTGATTTCCTACTGAGTTTAAAGCTATAAATCAGATAGTTGCAGAGTTTGAGAACATACTTTTCTGATTGTCTATCATAAATAAAATGTAGATTAGTTAATTACATTTATTATAACACTTTATTTTCAACAATACAGCTCCTGATGGAACCATCCCAAAGGCCCTGCTAATATTAAACATCCTAGCAGAAAATGCTGGGATTAGTCACCTTTTTACTGATTGGCTAGAAGAGTGGTTTGTAAAGTACCTCAATTTTCATCTCTCTCATGATGGTAGCTGGAATTTTAACAAGAATTCGATAATTTATCTTTCTTTGTGTTTAGGATCACTTGAAAAGCTAAAAAAGGCTGCTGTGAGTACACAGACACCCATGATGTACCAACAAATCAACTTATTCCTTTAAGGAATACCCATAAATTAAACAGTTTATGAGAGAAAGAGAACCTAGTAGCAGGGATACATTCCAGACATGGACTAACAAAAAGGACAAAAGGTCACAAGGTGGAGAGAAAATGAAAGCAATCAATCTGTCTTTGGGTTAAGGAATTCCTCAGAAATGTTTTTAAAAGTAAATAACTCATATGTCTACGGGTAGTATTGTAGACATTCACCAGGCTACGTATCCCATAGCAGTACAGAGAGCTCAGTTCATCTCACTTCTGTGGAACAGTTAATATGCTGGAAGTCCTTCAATGCACAAGGGCTGCTGGGTTCAAGGTGAAGGAAACACAGCTGAATCTCTTTTAGAACAGTGCAGGCAGTCTGGCCACAGGCAACAAATGGCAGGTCAGATTAGCAGCTAGGTGACAGAATCAGACAGTCCTCAGTTCAAGTGATGTACACAGCATAAAGTGACCAGATTTTAAGTGGAACACCATTGACCGGGGGAGGGGTCTTGATAAAAAATTTAGTCTATATGGAGCAATGAAAATTTTCATAGAACACAAAAATAGTACTGTAGTTTATTTATTTTAATTTTAAAACACGGCAGGACATTGTTAAATTGTTAAAAAGCGGGATGGCTGGTCACTTTATTATAACAGCAACATGATAATCCAGGTCTCAAGCTATATCGACAAGGTCCATTGGTTGGGTGTCGTCCCTTGGGCAGTGTGCTCAGAAGATGAGGCAGAGAACTAGCGAAGGCAGCTGCACCATGTCCGATTGTCAGACAAAGAGAGAGAGGTGGACCTTGCCGAAGCCGTATATGTTTTTGAACTCCAATCAGACTGCGACCTTATTAGTCCCATATGTTCCTACTGTCCAGGTTGGCACAATAAACCTCCTGTGCTAGTCCGGGCAGACTAGAGAAACAAATACATAGACTCGCATATGGATTTAAGGGAAAGGTTTATATGCAAAAGGAATGGGACATTGAGAAAGCATCCCAACCCAGTCCAGTACAGTCATAAGTCTGATATTAGCTCATTTGTCTGATACCAGTCTATAATGTCTTCTTCTAACTCACAAAGTCACAGGCCAGTGGGTGCAGAGTCCCAGCGTTGGCAGGGGCCCCCTCATGGCTCCTCGTTTCCAGGGCTCAGGGTCCACCAACAGCATCTAGTGGTGGCAGAAGCAACTCAGCGCTGGTAGGGGTCTCCATGTGGCTTGTCCAGCTTCAGAGGTCTGGTTCCATCAGGGTAAGGCTATGTGGCTCCTCCTTTGGCTCCTTCAGCTCCTCGGATGCTTCAGCTCCTCATCTTGTTTTGTCTGTGATTCATCATCTCTGAGACTACTTCCCAACAACTGGGGAAGATAGCTTCTCATCTTCACGAGGGAAATATCGTGAGATTTCCCAGAAGTCTCAGGAGAAAGTCATGCCCACACAGAGGCCTCATTGGCTTCTCAATAGCTATCTCCAGATTAACAGACTAGACCCCACCCCTACATCTCAATCATGAAATTAACATAAACACATGACCGCCACACCTACCTACCATAGTTATATTCACTCACACTTTCACACTTCTTTCACACAGTTAAAACATTTCCCCCATGGGGCTGTGCCCCGGTGGCATAAGTGGTTGAGTGCAGAACTGCAGCCTGCGGGCTTGGCAGTTCAAATCCAGTAGCAGCTCTCATGAGCGGCACTGGGTAGCACCCACAACCACCAGAGGGCAGTGATGCCAAAAAAAAAACAAAACATTTCCCTCATGAAAATAAACCAACCAAAAAGAGAGTAAGGCCAGAAAGTTTCCCCAATTCACCAAAGAGAAAGAGGAATTTCTCTTTGTGAGCAGGCATGGTCTCTGGGGAACAGTCTGCTGCTCGGCACCTGCCATGGAGTCAGGCTGAAAGGGCTAGAGACACTTGCCCTTGTGAGTACCTGATACTGGACAGACCCACAAGGATGCTGCCCCTAAAATCTGGCAGTGGTTCTTAGCCTGTACAAGCCTTAAAATGTAATACCCAGTTTCCAAGTCAATTAGCACCACACTGAACATGTAGACTGAAAAGGTTTATTAAAAGCCAACAGTCAAAAGTCAGCTATCACTCAGTCTGTCAACCCAGAACACTACTCAAATTCTGGCTACTAAAAGCCACAAGCCAGGAGGGGTGACTTCTGCATCCAATTGTCACTGCACATGCTGCCTAGGGGGATGGACAGCTAGGAAACTTCTTGTCAGTGTGTGTTATATATGGGTGTGAGCAGCAGCCCCCTGAAAAGTTGAGTCTGGTGGCTCTGGATGGGAAAACTAATTCGGAAATCGCCATGGAAAAAATACAGATGCGAGAGTCAGCAGGTTAGCAAAGGAGCCATAAGGTGCTTCAAGCCATAAGGTACTTTCAGCAGTGGAAAAATACAGAAGCTGATTCACCTGGTTAATAAACATCAGGGTACTTCACTGAACTCACAGCAATTGTTCTGACAATATTTTTAGCCTTTGGAACACTTTCGGGAATTGCGCAATTCACTCATAATATCTCATAGAAATTTGGGGCATAACCCTGAGTTGAAATGAGTAACAGCGTGTTACTCTGATTACTCAGCACTTTTCCTCTTTCTGTTGTATGTTTGTTTACTGAAGAAATGAACAAAAAAGGAAAAAATCTAGTATTTCCTCAAAAATATAATACATTTTATGAAGTAGAATTAATAAATAGTGATGTGAGACAGACTAGCACTAGTCACTATAACACCATTTTGTTGACTGCTAAATGACCTGCTTCCTTCCCCCTCCCATTTTGAAAAGTCGCACTAGTGATTGATTCTAGAATGCATTCTTATGTTTCCAGATCAGGACATTGTAATTAGTCTCCTTATTCTTTAATATGGTTCCTTTTGATGTTATAACCATAACATCAAAATGTTATGACCATTAACAATGTAATTGTTAATCTTACTATGGTTTTTGTAACAGATATACTCTGCTTTGATTTTGTTTTCTGTGTTTGTCACACCTGTACACTCTTTATAGTGAAGCCCCTGATGAGTGGGTTTTTGCCAATATAAGCTATTATCTTCACTTGGGACAGCAACTGAAAGAATTGCTTTAGTTTCATGTAGTCCAGATAACTGAATAAAGACTTCTAAATTTCAAGACATTATAGTACCTGTCATTTATTTGAACCTGAGACAGGTTGAAACAGGAAAAAACTGGGTTTTAAACTCCTAAAAATAGTTATAGCTTTTGGAAACCCTCAGGAGAGTTCAATGAGTCTGTTTTAAATTGAAGACAGTAAGTTTTGTGTTGATATGGATTGGACACTTAGAATATGTTGTTGAGAAGAGGAATGTTAAAAAGGAGTTAAAAATGTACATCTGTGACTTCCACATTGGGAAGCCACCCATCCTAGAGAAAATCCTGATTACAAGCGCCATTTTAACAACTGGATAACGGGACTAAAAAAAAAAAAAATGGTATTAGTTCTCCTGAATCCGTGTGAACGGCTGAATCCCACCACTGATGAGGGTCCATTTTCCTCCCTGAGAATTACCAGAAAAAAGCCACTTAGGACATGGAGCACAAAAGCAACTGTGGCAAAATCCTGGTCATGTACAGGTCATGTCATCATAGTTCGAGTAGAATGTGGGAAAGGGGCCATGATCAGAACATGTACACTAGAGCAAATTAGAGAAGTTTGGTTCAGTGCCCAACCACAAAGGCAGCCCAGAAGTACACACAACTGTGGGACTCTAGAACATCATCAAAGGCACACCCAGGGAAGTCCCTGAACTTCCGCAGGCTGAGGGAGTAGCAGTGACCTTCTTTCAAACAATCTACCTTAGGGTAAAGATTTTCACATTGCTGGTGAATGGTCAGAAAGAACTCAATGAAGGCCCAATCTATGTGGAAACTCAAAAAGGGATTTAGAGCTCCTAAGTCAACCTTCAAACACTGGAATTCACTGCAATTGAGTCAATGCCCAGTCGTAGCAGTCTTCTAAGCTAAGGTCGACCTGGCCCTGTGAGTTTCCAAGGCTAACAGCTGACAGGAGTAGAAAGTTGCATCTCTCTCCCTAGGAATGGCTCGTGGTGTAAAACCACTGACCCTGAGGATCAATGCCCAACATGTAAGCACTGTGCATCAGCCTTGGCCCTTTGCACACCTAGTCCTCAGAACTCAAGCTCTAATAAAACAAAAACGCCACTGATGCTTATTAAAGGTAAGGTGACCAGACGTCCCGCTTTTTAACAAGTTAACAAATGTCCCGTGGCGTTTTAAAATTAAAATAAATATATTACAATACTATTTTTGCGTTCTATGAAAGTTTTTGTTGCTCCATATAGACCAATTTCTTAATCAAGAACCCTCTACACCACCACTCCACACCTCCACCCCCTGTCGATGGTATCCTACTTAAAATCTGGTCACTTTACTAAAGGGGAAGAGGAATAGATAGCCTACATCACCAACCAGAGAACAGAGGCTATTAACTTGGGAGAAGGAAAGGGCAATAGACATAATCATTCTGTGGTTAACACAGAATGATCAAGGCAAATGAAGACACTGAAAGTGTTGCAACTTCTCTGATGTGTCGGGGGTGGGGTGGAGGATGGGCGGTGGGAGGCTCTTGGGTTTGCAGACTGAAAGATGAACTCACAGACCACAAAATGGCAAGCGGAAAGCAAAGTGTATTTGAAAAGGAAACAAAAGCAGCTGGCCTACCAGGTGGAATTGCTGCTGAATGAACCGTGTCTATGGAAATTTATCAGGTGTGGTGTATTTTGACCTGGCTGCATCTACAGGTTATGGACTATGAAGTCCAGAACTAGTCCTATTTCTCAGGTTCAATCATAAATCCAGTCATGCCCTCGCCTCAGCAGGGTCTCACATCAGTAGAAAGAATTCTGGGTTTGATGATCTTGGAGTTTAGTAGAATCACCCTAGGGGGGTAATGTTCATACAACCGTCTCCTACCACCAGGATGTTTAACCTTACTCTGCTTTCAGACTCTGTATACTATCTCTCAGATATACACAAGAGCTAAAGGCAAAAAAAAAATAACATTATATCTGCGATTTCACAATAACGACAATAATAATCTACAAGTGATTATACTGAGAGACATTCATGCAGAGTAGAGGTAGAGTGTGACTGAAACTGCCTCCATGAATTCATAAAAAGACTGGACAGTTCTACATATGTGCTAATTTAGTAAAAAGGCCACATCTGACCAACTCAGCAGTCCAAGGTCTATATCATAAGGCAGAGAACAGATATGCCCTTACACCATTTCTTATTATATTCTGACTCCAGCTATTCCTTCCATTAGGTTTCCGAGATGGTTGTCCCTGGTTCTTGCTTCTCAAAACTGAAAGAATTCACACAGCAGAAGTGTTTTTGAGAGGTAAACTGAGGCATGAGGACAAAGAAAGAAAAAGTCACGTGACTGGAGCAGCTCTTTATTAGAAAAGAAGCTCCCAGATTGTATGGGCCAATCCTGGACCAGGCAGGCTCTGGTTCCAGCCTCCCACCCCTGTGCCTGCCTCTCCAGGGCTAGAAACCCCCTGTTCCAGTCTCTCAAAAAGACAGATGATCTGCTAAACTTCAAAGCACCTGCCTTCAGCATTTCCCAGAATTTACCTCACCCAGCAGAACATATTTCCTCTCCCTAGTATTGTTTCATAGGGACAAGATGACTATCACTTGGGCAGAACACAGTCTTCCTCTCCTAGCACTGTTTCCTGGCAACCACAGAACTAGGAAGTTCTCTTCCCCTTTACAATCCACCTGCCTTCAGCTCAAATCAGATATATATCCCACTGTCCCAGTGCCAGGTGCAACAACCCAACCTACACTCTTAGTTGTGGGACACACCCAAAAGCTCAAGTTGCTTCTGCCTGGCCACCTCCTCCACTCCCACCCCCCACCCCCCACTCTCCTTTCTCCTCCCAAGAGATCTTTTCCCCAAGAAAGTCACTCTTTGCTCCACATCTTTGTCTGAATTCTGCCTCAGTTTACCTCTAACAGATGAGGTTCCATGGGCTAGCAAGTAGCCCAGGGAAGTCTTGCCCAGTGAGGAGAGAGGTGGGGGGGGGGGGTTTGTTTGTTTTTTGTGGCATCACTGCCCTGGTGGGAGTAGGAAGCCCAGCCATGCTTCTGGATAGCTGCTTCTGGATTTGAACTGTCAATCCTGTGGCCTTCAGTCCTTGCTCACAACCACTAGGCCACCAGGGCTCAGCTGAGAGGTGAGTTTTTAAAGAGGGGCTAAAGAGGGTCCCTTTGGGAAGGGGGAAGGACTACAGCTGTTGGAGATTTTCCACTGCTGTTGTGTTTTTTCCTTAGTCGCATTGTCTAGTCATTGAAGGTGGGGAAGAAAGATGGTTACTCTTGGAGCCTGTTTTGAGAATTGTCAGTCAGCTTTGTTTCCCAGTACGTGTAGGGAGAAGGGTTGAGGCCCTGACAGCCTGTCCCTGACCCAACACTTTTGTAAATCCAATGTCTTTTATGAGAGAAAGGGAAGTTTGGATTAATACAGTCTCAGAAAGCTACGTACTACCTCTGAGAAGTGTGCAAGGCCGCATTATGGGGGTGTGAGAGAGTTCTCCATTAAAGATGGTCACTTCAGAAGAGCTTGGAAAAGCACTTAGAAAAAGGAGTGTGCTGCATACAGAAAAGGAAAGAAGAGAGTGCAAGTCCTGAGAGGGACACAAGTGTCCACTGTGCACAGGGAGAAATCATGCCCTTGCACCTGAAGGAATTAGAGTCTGTCATTGGTCTGTGCTTTTTATCCCCTTCTATCCCCAAGTGAAGTACCGATCTGGCTGAATGTGTTAGTCTGGGTAGACTAGAGAAACAAATTCATAGACTCACATATGGATATAAGAGTAAGGTTTATATACAAGAGCAATGGAACATTGAGAAAGCATCCCAACCCAGTACAGTTCAAAGTCATAAGTCCAGTATTAGGCCATATGCCCGATACCAGTCTATAAAGTCTCCTTCTAACTCAAGAAGTCACAGGTCAGTGGGTGCATAGTCCCAGCACTGGTAGAGGTCTCCCCATGGCTCCTCGCTTCCAGGGCTCAGGGTCCATCAATAGCATCCAGTGGTGGTAGAAACAACTCAGTGCTGGCAGGGGTCTCCACGTGGCTTCTCCAGCTTCACAGGTCTGGTTCCATCAGTGTAAGGCCGTGTGGCTTCCCCAGCTCCTTGGATGCTGCCTTCTTGTCTTGTCCATAGTTTGTCGTCTCAGAGACTGACTCCCAACAACCGGGAGATGGCTTCTCATCTCTACCAGGGAAATACTGAGAGATTTCCCAGAAGTCTCAAGAGAAAGCCATGCCCACACAGAGGCCTCATTGGCTACTCAATGGCTATCTCCCGATTAACAGGCTAGACTCCATCCCTACATCACTGTGGGATGAAGACAGAACTTCCCACAATTATTATACTCTAAAATATTAAGCAAGCAATTTACCAACATTTAGTGTGCTAGCCATTCTCACTTAAACTCCCAATTTTATGAGGGCTTTGCATGACTCAAGTTAGGATAATATTCTGCTTCCTCGAGGCCTATGGGTGGGATTCAAGGGTCATTGTCAATGAACCTTAAATAATATAGACCTGTTCTCCTACCCCAGGAGTCTAAAGTCCCTCCTTATTACATCCCTCTCCTCTTAGTCATGAGGCATCCCTGAACCATTATCATATTATAGCCCTTAAGACTGCCCCCGCTTGCGGCATGTCCTGACCGGTCACTAGAGAAATGATGTGCCCTGTTAGGCTACTTAAACGGGGAAAATTAATGTTCGTGACCCTCACTCCTGACCCTCGCTGCGGACCCTGA
>PVJH01030859.1:0-24339 GCA_004026705.1 Nesogale talazaci
GTGGTTTCTACAAGCTTTACTAACCCAGTAGAGAGAAAGAATTCCCTTGTTAAAAATGTGGTGTTTGGATCAGGTCTCGGTTATAAACTCGTGATCTTTAGAGCATATTAGCTTGGTACTGCTTTAATGAAATAGCAACATTTTGTTTTCTCCATTCTAAATATGGTTAAGCTGTAACTGGTGTTTTCTTGTAATTTTTAGATGGACAATTTTTCAATTTTTATATGAAAAATTGCTATTAGTAGTGCAATACTGACTTGACTATGAGACTACTAGTAAATATTTACATTAAAATGTTTCTCTTATTAGTACCTGTGATTTACAACAAACCAACCCGTCTTAGGATCTAAGGCATCCTAATGTTGGAAAGTTACAAGAATATTCACACTTATTTGGAGTTATTAAAGACTCAAGAGCCTTAGAACTTCAGGAAAAGCACCAAATGAAATGAGTTTAGACTTTCTCCCCACTCTTTTAAGTAAAAACTATAACAATGCTGAGAAATTAATTTCTTGACAAAAGACAGGCTACAGTCTTAACTGAATCAAAGGGCTCATGAGACTTTATTAGCCTTGCCATTAGTACAAAAACAATATTCATCCTCATGTATAAACGCACTAATTTTAATCAGTTTACTTTATGTAAGACTTCTGAAACAAAGTATGATAAAAAAATCATGGTCATATGAATTGAGAATTTGGGCATTTGGATATTTTGAACTAAAAATTACTCTCAAAATGTTTGGTTCTGCGTATTTGCTACTACCGTGGAATTTCATTCGAGAAGAAGCTATCAGAGAGGAATCCAGCAGCAACTAGGTTATCTGTATTATTCATCTGTGGGAAAAACTGAATATTCTTCTGTGGGATTTATTAAGTGAAGGGACTGCAAAATAATTTGTGGAAAAATTCAATTATCTTTTCACTCCATTTTCCCACAAACTTTTTGAAGTTCCTTCACACTAACTTCACTGTTGGAAATTCATAAATTGAAAACAAAAACTTAAAATGCATAAATCTACAGACTTACTGATTTTAATTTTTCATTGTTTTGATATTTTTAATAACAAAGTTACTACATGCTTACTGTTGTTATAAATTAAGGAATAAAAATAAAAAGTTAACAATTTCCTCCCAAAATCTCACTCCATGAGCTACTTAATGTTAATAAGCCTTCTTCTACTTCGACGTTCAAACAAATATACACAAGCATTAGGTATTTGTTGTATTAGGTAGCCTCCAGTTGATTCAGAATCACCATGACCCTATAGCTAACTTGAACCCTAAAGGCCTTAAATCATCCTGACAATTGTTGCTATGTTTGAGCCCACCATCGTAGTCCCAGTGTTGATCCATCTCCAAAAACCTACAAAATGAATTGGAATTGACTCAATGGCAGTGAAGGATGACCTTTCCTCTTTGTCACTATCCCCTCTCCTTTGTGACACACTCTGTAGCCTTCTCCAGAGAGTGGGTATTCCTGAGAGTAGGTCCAAAGTGCCTGAAGCAAAGGGTCAGCACTCTTACCTCTAAGGAACATTCTGGTTATACTTCTTCCAATGCAGATTTACTTGTTCTTCTATAAGTTAATGGTATATTCATACTCTTCCTCCAATCTCTATATAGCGTAGTTTCTTGGAGTATTTGCTCAACATACAAAGTGAAGTATTGTGAAAGGACACACTCCTTATGCACACTTTATCTGATTTTAAATCATGCAGAAGAATCCTTGTTATACTTGAACAACTGCCTTTCAGTCTGTGTACAGGCTCATATATGCAATTAAGTGTTCTGGAATCCTCATTCTTTACAAAATAATCCATAATTTATTATGATTCACACAGCTGAATGCCTTTGTACAGTCAGTAAGACACGGGTAAGCATCTCTATGGTGTTCTTCTTGCCAAACTTCATCGAATAGCAGCAATGTTATCACTTGTTCCACATTATCTTCTAACACAAGCCTGAATTTCTGGCAGTTCCCTATTGATGTACTGCTGCAAGTAGTTTTTGAATTATATTCAGCAAAACTTTACTTGTGCATAATGTTAATCATATTGCTTGATAACTTCTTCATTCTAGTAGATCACCTTTCTTTGGAATGTACACAAATATGGAGCCTTCTGGATTTCCCGCTACAGGTGAGTGAGCACTTCCAGTGCTGTATCCCGTTGGTGAAATGTCTCAGTCGGTGTTCTGTCATTTCTCAAGCTTTGCTCTTCCACCACTGCGTTCACTGCTGCTTAGACTTCCTGCAGTAACATTGGCTCTTGAGCATATGAGACTTCCTGAAATGACTGAATGACAACCACGAATCTGGTTTTGTACTGTAACTCTGGGTATTCCTTCCACTGTCTTTTTGTGTTTCCTATGCTATTTGATATTTGCACATAGAAAAGAATTGCACCTTAAGCTTTAGTTACTTTTTTCCCCCTCCATTTCTATGGTTAGGTTTTTTGTCAACTTGGCTAGGCCAGGGTTCTTAATAATTTGGTAGTAATTCCCCAAGATAGGATCTAACACTACATAATCAACTTTATGGCAGGCTTAGATAACATAATCAGCTCTGTCAGCAACCAGCAGCTGTGGTGGACAGAGCCTCTTTGATTAGGTGACAGTCATTATTCAGTGAGGCATAAGACTCTTTGGGGGGTGAGGGGGGAATGGGGAGAGGTAGCCCACGCCTTTTAAAACAAGCTGTGGGAAAGCCTCACTTCTGCTGGATCTCCTTTCCTAGTGTCTGCTGCTCCCAGCAGCCATCAGCAGACTGCCAACCTTGGATTCATTCACCTGCCTATAGGCTTCCTGCTTCCTCAACCCCCATAGCTACATGTCAGGAGAAGCCTCCAATTACCATCTGACCCATGGAATCGAACTTACTCATTTCTGCAATTGTGTGAGCCCTTTATCAATGTAAATCTCTTTCTATACATACACACAGCTAAGTATTCCTGGTTTTTTTTTTCCTTAAAGAATGCAACCCACAACTGTTGAGATGTTCTTCTTTTTTTTTTTAATTATTCTTTGGGAGCACTAACAGCTCTTATAACATTCCATACATCAATTACATCAGGCATATTTGTAAATATGTTGCCATCACTATTTTCAAAACATTTTCTACTTGAGCCATTGGTATAAGCTCTTCTTTTATTCCCTTCCCTTTCCCCCCACTCACCCTCATGAATCCTTAATCAATTATATATTGCTATTATTTCTTATCTTACATTGTCCGTTGTCTCCCTTCACCCACATGTCTGTTATTTGTTCCTTTCCAGGGTGGGCAGAGTGGGAGTGGTGGTGGTACTATATATCTGACCTTGTAATGGGTCCCCCGTTCTCCTCCTCCCCCCACCTCAGAGAGGTTCTTCTATTTTGACTTTCTAACATTATAACTTTGTGTAATCATTGTGATTTTTTTTCTCCAGTTGCCCTTAGCCATCTTCTGTTTGACTCTTTTATGGCATCATTTCTGGTGTGTGGTGCTGTGATTAAGCACTAGGTTGTAACCACAAGTTAGCAACTCAAGCCCACATGTCACTACATGGAAGAAAGACGAGGCTGTCTGAGCCCATAAAAAATTTGCCATCTCAGAAAACCTCAGGTGCAGTATTATTCTGTCGAAGACGTCACAATGGGTCAGAATCTACTGGATGGCAAAGAATTTTTTAGAGGTTTGTGTTTTAATGCCTTAAATCAGTAGGCACAAAAGTCAGTCAGTCTACTTTAATAGTTCCAAAAACACTGCACAATATGGATGCACTGGTTTGTTCAATCTTCCCATTCTCAATGTATATACAAGCCATTTTCAAGTGTTTGCCTGGTCAGCTTCACCTTTGCCTCCCTCTCGCTAAGTCCCTCTGCAGCTAGCACGCAGCACTGCCAGCCAGGGAGAGCAAAGCAAAGCTGCTTCCCTTTCCCAGTGTTGTCTGTAATGTTACCTCGCAGTGTCCTATAGTTAATACATACCAACCATTGCCTAGACACGTAGATGCCACAGACGCTGACTTCTCTAACAATAAGGCAGAAGTCATTCACTTATGACAGAGTTTGAGTGGATAAGGAACCATATGAAATTTAGGCTCCAACTAGCTTTGCCATTAGCCACTGATGTGGCTTTTGACAAGTGAGTTAACTGCTTTAGGGGTCTTTTCGCCTATCAATTATGAACTGCTTGAACGAGATTTCTTTTTTAAAAAAAATTTATTTTACTGAGCTATAATTAACACATCATATCGTTCAACAGATCAATCATATTAAGGGTTGTACAATCACCAGCACAATCAACTGTGGAACAAGTTCTTCCTTCTTATACTGATTAGTGTTGACTTCTCACGTTCCCTACACTCCTCTTCCATGCCCAGGTAATTATTATTTCAGTTACTGTCTTCATAAATTACTATTTTAGTAACTGTGCTCACCCATCCTGGCTTCTCTCTCTCTCTCTCTCTCTCTCTCTCTCTCTCTCTCTCTCTCTCTCTATATATATATATATATATATATATATATATATATATGGCAAAAAAGAACACAGCAACGACAAAAGGGCCCAGCAATAATGATCATATAAAATGAGAAAGGCCTCAATCAAAAACAAGCAGAGATTTAAAGATTTAAGATCAACTGAAAGGGAGATCGAATGACCAGATGTTGCATTCCAAGTCTCTTTACACTGTGCCACTGAAAGTCAGCTAATGTGGAGTTAATGAAAGGCCAGAGTGGGGTGGTTACTGAAATACAATACAAATCATATTAAGTACATTTTACCTACCCAAGAGAGTAAAGTATTATAAGTACTTATTTATAGGCAAGTATCACAGTGATCACGACAATCGTCAATTCACCTACGCAGTATATTTAGGAATTTCACTACGTTATTATATGTCTGCGTTAGTGCATTAAAAAACGAAGCAAACAAACAAAAGAATTGGAACTAAGTGGTAAGCGGTCATGGAATTGCACTAACCAAGTAATGTGAATCTGCTTCTACTTCATTCATTCCATTTCTAGACCCGTCCTTTAACTGTAAAAATAAACGTAAAATAAAGGCTTCCAAGAGGCACCCATTTACTCAAGAATTCTCCAGTGAGCATCTACAATGTGCTAAACAGGAAGTGTGCTATGTACCAGGAATAACACTTGGGGATGGGGGGAGGGGACTATAAAAACAACAACCACCCTAGTTTATTAACATTGCTTACAAGATAGACAAAGAGAAAGGTCCCCGCCCGGTGTCCTCCTCAGGATTGCTCAAGCTCATCAGTGCAGATATTGTGCCGACCCATCTAACAGGCTCCCTTTCCCCTCACTGGCCCTCCGTTCCACTTCACCGCACACACTGACCCCTCGAAGCAACTGAACCCTCCTGGGGATGAGTCCAAAGCAACTGCATCAGATGATGTTTTTTTTGTGTGTTCCCTAAGATTTTCACAGGCTAATTTTTTGAAATAAATTGCCTGTTTTGAAGTGAATTGTCTCTTTCAGTCTGGAAGCTTCACTAAAACTTGTGCACCTGCCTTATATTTAAAACACTGGCAGGATAGCTTCCAGCATTACAGCTACCATCATTAAATAAACTGACAAATGACAGATGGGAGTGGATGTTCATTGTTAATGGTATAACGCTAATGTTTCCCCACCTCTGATTATTTTCTAATTCAAAATGGCCTTCCCCCTCTTCGACTGAATGTTATGGATTGAAATATATACCCTCAAAATATAAGTGTAAATCCTAACTTTTCCTACTCCCACCACCAGGGCAATGATGCCTTAAAAAAGAAAAAATCCTAACTTTTATGCATATGGCTATAATCCCACTTTGGAAAAAATATCTTTTTTAATACCAATAAAGCAGATTTAACATGAGATATATCTTGAAAGTCAGCAAAAATGAAGAAAGCCATGAAGAGGTTGGATTGACACAGTGACTTATCATGGGCTCAAACACAGCAATGACTGTGAGGACGTAACAAAACCAGGCCACATTTTGTTCTCTTGTATACTGGGTTGCTGTAAGTTTAAAGTGACCAGATTTTAAGCGGGACACCACTGACCGGAAGGAGGGGGGGTTCTTGATTAAAAATTTGGTCTCTATGGAGCAACCAAAATGTTCATAGAATGCAAAAACAGGATTGCAATATATTTATTTAATTTTAAAATGCCGCGGGACATGGGGTAAACTGTTAAAAAGCGGGACATCTGGTCATCTTATGTAAATCAGAACCAACGCAAAGGCACCTCCCACCACCAATCTCTGTTATATTAATTAGCAGAATTATTGTAGGATATATCCTGAATCAATCTCTTGAGATATAAGAAATAAACAATGAACCAGAGGAGACACGGAATAAAATTGATGCCAACCCAGATGGAGCTCTCCTAGGACCCAGGTGAAAAGCGTGGAATACAGCAGGAGCTTTCCTCTGGAGCCAACCCTGGAGCCGGTGCTCTGATTAGGGCTTCGAGTCTCCGAAACTGGGTGAGAGAAAAATCTCTGTTTGTTAAAGGCATCTACTTGTGGTATTTGTTACAACACCACCAGACAACCCAGATCCCAGGTATCTAAATTTTGCTCTGTGCCTTTCAAAAGATCCCTATCACTTTTTGCACATATTCTGCTTCATTCTTAAAGGCTAAAGTGAATCTTTTGCCTTTTTACTTCAACCTTGATATTCCTCAGGAACTACAAAGGCAACAGGGGAGGCAGACAGGTTTGGAGGAGAGGGGTGGCAATGAGTTCATCAATAACCATAATTACTTTCAGGTCATGATTGACACATGTGGGTTTCATTGTATCCACAAATATATGTGGACTTCATTTACCTAATCTTAGATTCACATAGAAAGAGAAAGGAAACAGAAGACTAGCTCCAGAAACAAACAAACAGACACACTAGCTCAAGAAGGCTGTAGACTGGTCGTAGTTCTGAAGCTGCATACTCCTGCAAAGGGAGGTGTGAAAAGAAAAGGGCGTGTGATGTGCTTAAAAGGAGTGAATGAGAGAAAGTGCTCTTTGTTCTAACAGGAAAACAGTTGGGGGAAAGTGCCATCTACAATCTCCTCTGCTTACTTATTCCCGGGTCATTCATTTAAAGGGGGAAATGGGCAGCAGGCTGGGAAATGTATAACCTAGGTTTCTACCCTTGGAGTAATGCTCACCAGGTGTCAAAAGGACTGTGTCCTGGGGCACCTCAAAGGAAATGCTGCATGATCATCTCACCCAACAGGTCCCCTTACCTAATACATCAGAGTCAAAACAGAAAGATAACTGAAGAAAAGAACAAAGGCAATTTAAAAATATATACCAAGCCTCCAGGAATTCATAGCTGACCCTACAAAGAGTATCATAAATATGTGTGGGTGTGCATGTATATAAACAGTAACACTAAGCAAGTTCTATTACAGAGAGTAGACATGAACTAAACAGGGGAGTGGAGAATCAATCATGTACCAGAAGGTCACCAATAAGTATTTTTAAGCAACAATTATGGGATTTTTCATTGTAAATATCTATATTTAAAAGACAAAAATACAAAGTATTTTGTTTTAAGAAATTTAATCCTGGAAAGCAAAGCTATTTGTGGACCCTGTCATTTAGTTTTTCTGTAAAAGAAAATCTTTCAAGACCAAAGTGCTTTGTCTTGATTTTCCTACTCATTTTAAAATTTGTTCTCCCACAGATAAGCACAGTGGTGAAAATGGTTTTTCTACAATAAGAGGTTATATTAGAGAAAGATTTCCTTCTATTACAGAAAATGAAGAAGATTCAATTCTTAGCTTTGTGGAGAAATACCATTGGGTGTCAAATTAACTACCTTCCCTATATCTCTAGCGGTGACTTGTGAGAAATAACTACTTGTTTTAGGAATTTTCGACCAAATTACAATGTATATGTTATATTTACTACACTTTAGGTAAAATTTTTTAAAAAGCAGAAAGAGATAACTGTTTTAAAATAAGTTTCTAGACTAAAGTATGAGTTTATGAGCAGAGCAGTTGTTAGTTTTAATAACATCAGCTTGAAAAATAGACCACATTTCCTGGGGTTTTAAAATGTCCACTTCAAGTGGTATTGTCATTAAAGGTTATGCTGAACTGCGAAATCTGTTCCTTAGAAGGCTTACGGGCATGAAACCCTACTGCCCTATCCCCTGGATTGCTCACAAAATTAATATAATTGGGAAGTGAGTTTTAATGTTATAAGAAATTTCTAGGCATTTGCTCATAAGTTACCTTCCAGCATTCTTGTTTATAGCAATTTAATAACAAGCAGCAGTGAAGGGGAAATTCTTTTTGCCTAACAGCAGGGGGTATAGGAAGCACATTCAGATGAAGAACATATTTCACATCCTCAGAGGTGACAAATGTGAAAAATATGGCATATTCTGCAAACCATATTTTTGGTAATTAGAAATGCTGACATTTTTCAATGGTGCTGCCCACTTCTAGAATTTTTTCATATAAACAAAAAAAAGGGGTGGGGGAGAATCATCTTATTTTTATTTATTATTTTCCTTACTAGAAAAAAAAAGCCAAGAGTACTCATTTGCAATACTATTTCATATGGATCAAAAAGAAAACTGACACTGGAGAAGAGAAGGCCACGTTTTATTCAACACCCAATCATAGTGAGCATTGGTCACACCAATGAGGCTATGCAAGAAATAAGTAAAACCATAACTCTCCATTCAGTCAGTCCTATTGTTAAGATACTTAGTACCAAGGCCTAGACAAGACATCAGGGACACAAAACAATCCCTCAGAGTCAAGCTTCTGGTTACTGGAGTTGGGAAGTCTCCTGGGGAAAGGAGAAAGACTAGAATGCTGGGTTTGAACTAGAAGACTCAATATTGACTCATGAGTCTTACCTTAAGGAAGATAGATAAGGATCTACCCATATATATTTCCTAGTTCTGTACTTCATAGTACATTGACACTGTGGCTGTGAACAAATCAAGCATTTTAAACACAGTTCGGGACTTAAGGGAAACAAGACACTTTAGAAAAAAGACTGAGGGGGACCGAGCCCCGGTGGCATAGTGGTTGAGTGCGGTATTGCAGCCCATTGGCTTGGCGGTTCAAATCCAGCAGCAAGTCTCCGAGAGCAAGGCTGACCACCAGAGAGCAGTGATGCCCCCCCTCCCCCAAAGAAAGAAGACTGAGTCCCAGTGCTGGGACTAGAAAAACACACAAAGAAATCATTAGATCATTTAAAGTAAAACTGAAACCTAACCAATCTAGGTCATTAATATTGACACAAACACAGAGCATGCACCTCCTGATATGATGTCTGAAAAGGACACATCACCACTTCCATTACTGAACTATCTCATCCTATGACAGATATTGTCATGAGATTTCAAGGTGGAAGACATTACAGGGACATGTGGTCAAGCTACCAAACTTTCCTGTACAACTAAATACTGAGTCTTATCATGACCTTCCTTTCTTTCATAGTGTCTTTTCCCAAAAGATAGCCTGGTGATTCTGGCTCCTTACAGACCTACAAAGACTCAGCGTACTTCCTCCATGTAGCAGGTAGTAATCATATATGCACCACTGATCTGTGGCTCTGGTAAGCTGTTTTCCCAAGAGTGATAACTACTCTGAGGATGCGGACAATCAGACAGAAAGTCACCTGGTGAAAATGCCATTCTAAAAGTCTCTTGGGAGGTAATCAGCAAATCCCTTTTGCACTTATAGACTATGCTCTGTTCATGCATTAAATTTCTACAGAGGAGCATTAGATTAACAAAAAAGGGGGAAATTAAAAAATCCCTTAAGATATAAATACAGGCTGAGCCCAGGTAGCATAGTGGTTGCATGCAGGACTGCGGCAGACTGGCTTGGCAGTTCAAATCCAGCAGCAGCAAGGCTGGGCCTCCCACTCCTACCAGAGGGCAGTGATGCCTAAATTTAAAAAAAGAAAAAAAAAGAAAATATAAATACAAGTAAGGAGGTAGGTAGATAAGTAAATAGAGAAAAACTTTAATGGTAAATATATAATCTGCCACTTAGTAGATACTTAAAATGTCCTTGGCCTCAAGTAAGTACTTCATATTCTATAGTATTAAATCTTTACACCAATTTTGTAACCTATTATCTTAAAATCAGGAGGAGAACTGAGGGTGTGGGAGTCACACGTTGTGCTGCATTCTGCAAGATCAACAGTTCAAAACCACCAACTGCTCCTCAGGAGCAAAACTGGGCTTTCTATTTCATTGACAGTTACCAGTCTCAAAGTCACATGGGCAGATCTACCCTGTACTACAGGGCTCCTGTCAGTCAGCGGCTCAATGGAAGTGACTTTGATATTTGTTTATTTTATCCTAAAAACCAGACTCACCTGTGAGACACTTGAGTTCAATTCCTAGCCAATGAACGACCCATCTGTCAGCGGAGGATTGCATGCGGCTATGATGCTGAACAGGTTCAAGTGAGCTTCCGGACTAAACCGGACAAAGAATCAAAGCCTGGCGATCTACTTTCCAAGATCAGCCAGTGAAAATCCCATAGATCACAAGGGCCCCCACACTCAACTCATCATGGGGATGGCCCCAGACCGGGAAGTGTTTCAAACATACCATTCTGCATGGGATCAGGAAGGCCAGCTTGGTGACAGCTGGCAGCAATAATAACAAGGTCACAGAGCCACGAGAGCTAATAAGCTAGAGTCATCCAGTTCCAAAACTCCATCATCTTTATTTTATAACATAGTTTGTAAGTATCAATTATGACAGCTCAAATTGCAGAATGAATTCATTCTGGTTGGATGTGAACAGAAAGCTCATTGGTGAAAATACTTGGACTGTTTCTAAAAGTTCTAATACAAAAATTACAATAACCGTAAAAGCAGTCTGTCAACATTTAGCCCCTAATGGCAAGTGGCATCAATGGCTATTTTGTGTTCAGAAACAGCTGCTTTCCATGACACCAACTTTCAACTCTACGGGACAAATCTCGAACGCACCCCCATTTTCCCTCATTACTCTCCATTGTGCCTATCCCCCCTTGTACCCTGTCTATCATCAAGCTCTTATCTCCACTAGCTCTACAACAAAGCCTATTTGTGTCCATGTGCAAAAAGTCCACTACCTCCAGTTGCTGAAATGATCACTGGCTTCTCATGGGAAAAGGGCAAAGACTGCCTTGATGTTCAGAAAAAAGAAAATTAAAAACAGTAAGTAGCCATACCTGGATTAACAATGACTGACAGCAACACAGCCTGGAACTATTAGTTTCATCTGGGCCGGAAGGAATCTTGGTGGAGGAATTTTTTGGCTGTAGCTTTGCTATTTGCTTAGAATTTTGAAAACTCAACACTGATCCACTAAAAGTGGAATGTGCCTGCTCCACTTTTCACAGTAACATGTAGGCTCTTGCAGTCAAGGGTTTATATGAGATTTAATAAAAGACTACATGTCAGAATAAAGTTTTCCTTTTTTTTTTCATTTGAACTTGATAAAAAAAATGATGATACTGACAGGGCTCAAAGTATATACACCCTGGAGCTGCCACAATAAATAAGGTAATATCTTTGTGAACAGAAAAGCTCTTTCCCTCCGGGACATATTTTTCAAAATATCAAATGTTCTGCTAGTTTAGCTCTCCTATTGCAAGCAGCTGCATTCTTTTTTGAAACTGGAGAATGATCGTCTTGCCTCTCCTATAATTGGAGAAAAAATTCCAATCTCATTAGGTAGGAAGCATTCAAATCACAGACCTTCATAGCTTGTAAATTATGGTCCTCTTTGTGTTGTGCAAAAATTGAATTAGTCCAACTATCTTTCAAAAGCAGAGAGAAAAATATTTAAAGTAAAAAGGAGGAAGCATTTCACACTACAAAATTGAGCTACTCATCTCTTTAAAACTGTTTTCATAAAGCAGAGAAGGCACTTAGCAAACAAATAAGATCAATTATGGAAACCAGAATGCCCTGGCAGAATGAAGCCTTAGTCCATGACTTAAGAAGTATGACATCGTGATGATTGCTGATATATGATAATGGCTTCCATGTGCTAATCCTGCAAAAGTTAAGACTCATTATTGGCTAAATGTGTTCCTTTGTGTTCCTGTGTTTATTTCACTTATAGTCGCTTTCATTAGGATTTTTCTAAAATCATATTTTCCCATTTGGGTAGATTTAAGAACACAGTCTTTAGGACTTGGTAAATTAATTTTTTTATCTACATCTATCATTTCTTTTTTTTTAGGGGGGGGGGGAGGCATCACTGCCCTCTGGTGGTCGTGGGCGCTACCCAGTGCCACTCCTGAGAGCCACCGCTGGATTTGAACCACCAAGCCCACGGGCCGCAGTCCTGCACTCAACCACTTACGCCACTGGGGATCAGTCCAATCTATCATTTCTAATAGGACTCAAGAACCCATGGATTACACTACTTTCCCCTATGTTCCTCACATCTGAAAGCTGAGTGCCCACTGCTTTAGGAGCCGGGCAGAAGCCAGGGGGTAAAGTCATCCAGTGGATGCAAACAGAAAGATCATTGGTGAAAACACTTGGACTCTTTCTAAAAGTTCTAATACAAAAACATTTTCTACACCTACCACCAGAGGGCAGTGATGTCCAAAAAAAAAAAACATTTTAGAATCTTAAGTCTAGATGCGGTTCCTTGACAGAATCATGGCACACAAAAGTTCCATTACATGAAAGACAAAACTGTGTTAGAAATTCTTTGTTCAGCAAGAAGAAGCTCCCCGCTTAAAGGAGGTGGGGTACAGAAGCACCCTCCTACTCCCACCCACCCCCTTCCACCAGGTGCTCAGCAGGACTAATCCCACTGGCAGTCCTGAATCTCCTATGAGAAGTCCTGAAGCTCCCTAAAGTCTGAAAGTGACTCTGACTCAATTGCCTCACTTCCTAAGGGCACATCCCGAATTTGTTAGTGTTTTAGAAAAAGCCACTGTCCTAGTCCTGAATTCTTCTTGTCCTTCCCACCTGGGTATCCCCATTTACCGCCTAGCATTCAGATCTGGAAAATAATCTTCTGGTAGTAATTTACAATGAAAGGAAAAGCAAAGCAATGGGTGCTAGAAGTTAGGCTCTTCCTCCCTTTAAATCATTAGAGGGCATGAAAGCATTAGCTGACAATGAAAGTGTTAGACTGGTGGTGTTTGGACTGTAAGACAGTCTCAAGCTGTCTCCAGCAGGGTTTGTATCATACTCTGTCTAGTTAAAAAGGCCTTCGAGTTAGGGAAATAATGTTAGAAAGAAGTAGAGCTCTTCTGGTGGTACTCTCTGATAACTATGTCCAAGATTCCATGTTCTATCTCCAGATATAAGTTTATGTGTCGGAAGTCTAAAATTTTTGCACAACTAGAACTAGTCTTTTCTAAACAGCCAAAAAGCATGACCTATAAATTAACTTCATCACTAAAACAAAGAAAAAAGATGAGCACAACTAAATGGAAGGTTCTATTTTCTTCTGCCACATAATAAGTTGTAAGGTAAAGTTTGCTCTCTTTCTTTCATTGTACTTATCACTAATTACCTATGTATCTATATATACACACCAAACCTGCTGCCATCAAGTCAATTCCAATTCACAGAAACCCTTTATTAGAGTTTCCAGGGCTATAAATCCTTTTAGGAGCCAACAACTTTATCTTTCTCCAGAGGAGCAAGCAGATGGTAGGTTTGAACCATCAACCTTTCAGTCAGCAGCCCAATATTTAACCCGCAGTACCACCGGTGTCCCTTGCTTGTGTGTCTGAGTGAGAAAAGAGAGAAAAGCAAGAGGGAAAATCTTGCTAATGGGGTTCCAACTCATATATATATGGGTTTAGTCCAAACAAAATGTGTTTAAAGGTCTCTGTAATCAGATGACCATGGGCAAGTGTTTCTGGGTAATACCCTTACCTTAGTTTCTATAAGGTGCCTTCAAAATGATGATCCAATCAAAACAGTAGTTTCCTAGGGGATCTGCTGGGCCAGTCAAATTCATTACAGAGAGGTCAGCTAAGAAGGTGATTTTTGTTGGATTCCAAAGGTGTCATCTTGATATGTATTCCCAAGGACACAGGGCCATCACAGAAGTTTATCAGGTAAAAGTTTTAAGGAATTTCTAAATGAAAGTGAGGAAAAAATGGCAGAATTGTGTCAAGGAATTCTTTTCCATCACAACAAGAGCCTGCTCATTCTTCAAGAGCAGCAAGGGCTGTCCTCCCAGAATGTTACTGGGAAATCTCATCTCATCTACCCTAGAGCCCTGATCTTATCCCTTCTGATATCTTTTTTTTTAAGTCCCAAACACTTAAAAAAACATTGAAAAGGAACATGATCTGAGTCCCTCAAGAATGCCAAAACTGCTGTTTTGACATGGTATAAATCAAAGCGTGCAGAATTCTGAGATAAAAACACTGACTTCACAAGTGTAAAGACCTAAATAAGTGGGGAATTTTTGAGAAGCAGATGCTTTATATTTTGATATTTCTATTTGATAGTCTACTTGGATTTTGTAGCAATGCTTCCTCACTTACCTTCATATAGCTAGGACAAACATTTGACTGACTGATGTTAGCTATGAACTGTACCCAACTGCTTCAATTTACATACAAAGTCAATTTAAAGGCTGGCTTTAGGAGCGGAATTCATTCATAAAGTGGGGACTGCCAGTATATGATATGCATACAATGTCCTAGTCAACTACTGTGTTTCAGAAAACAGAATGGGGACACATATTTCATATATTGAGTGGTGTAAACAGTCAAGTGCTTAACCAGCTGAAATGCTGGTGGTTCAAGCTCCCAAAGGCACCTTAGAACACAGGTTTACTTCTAAAAGGTCAGAACCTCTAAAAAACCCACACTCTACTATGACACACAGAAGGTCTGAGGAGTAGGAGGAGTCAACTTGCTGCTAATTAGTAATCAAATACTTAATAATTCATGCTGCCCAGGGTTAGGGTATACATGTATGAATGCATGTCTGTTTGTAGCAGCAAATACCAATAGTGTGTTTGTGTATGTACAGGGAGATTTATTTTAAGTTCATAGAAAATTTTCTCTTTTAATTCCATTTCTCCATAAAAATTTTTAAGACCTTTCCTCTGTGTATGTGTGTGTCTTTATAAAAGGTAAGGGTGTTAAGTGTTGCATTCACTATTATAACAGTCAGAACTTAATATATATCAAGCATCCACTTATTTTTTGTTATATCTGTGCATGGCATTACATTAGCTAAACTCTACACATCCAGTAAAACAAAGGGGAGAAAGGGGAGCAGAAACTAGGGGGGTGTGCTTGTTTCTTTGGTTTGGTTACTCCTCGGTAGAAATCAAAGCCTTTGAAAATCGGCATTTAATTGTTGAGGTCGTTGTTATCTGTGCAGGGAGGAAAGTAGTGCTATTTTCCAAGAAATATTTCTCTTCTCTAGACTTTTACACATGATGGGATGTGTGAAGAATGTGTTACTGGGGTATCTCCCTTTCTTGGCTGTCATAATGATTCATGTGAATGATGAATTTAGTTTGAAAAACAACCTTGTTAGGTTTTTTTTACCAACTAGGAATGTCCACATGACTGTTTTTGCTACACTTGAGATGCCTGCCCTCAAAGGCTTGGCAGGAAACCCAAAATGCTATCAACCTGAATTTTTTTGTTCTGCTCAATTTATAACTAATTCCAAATATACCCCTACCCAACCACCACTGGACAATTAACCTCCAAAATACTGAGACCTTTGCTTCCCAATAGGCTTGTGTGCATCACAAAGACATGAAATTAAAATAAGCAGCATCTACTTTGTTCTGCATTGAGCTGGCCAGTTGTTATGAATATTCAAAACTCTCTGAACATAGGGAATAGAGTGATGAGCACCTTCTCGTGTAGAGAAAGGTTTCAAAGGAGATACATCCCTAATACCAATGAGGAAATGCAAAGACCAAGAAATCATTTGGAGGGAGAGGTAGGTACAACCCATGGAGCAATACTTCTTAACACATTAAAGACCGGATATTTTACAATCAAAAAGTTAAAAATCAAGCAACCCAATCAATGTGAAGGGGTGCGGAAGCAGTGGAGATTCAAAACCCATCTGTGAGTTAACACATTAAAGACCAGATAAACTCAGAGTCCGTCTGCAATGTGCTAACTCTAAGAATTTGGGTAATCCCATGAAAACCTGGTACCTTTTCCCAGAAAATGTATATTGATACAATTTTGTATATGATTTCAGAGTTGCTCAGGCTCAGACCTCTGAGGAGTGTTCCAGGATATTGGGTTAGGAGTCGCAGAGACAGGCATGTCTACGACAGGCAGGAGAAAGGTGGGTCGCTGGGTCTGTTAACAAAGAGGCTCTGAGCTGAGTTTCGGCTCGGGGAGTTTGAGAAGGTGACATAAACATTGAGCAAACGAAAAGCAGAGGGTAAGAAGAGACCATGAGGGAACTTCATAGAGCCACTGGAATTACAAGGAAAGGAGACAGTGGAGAAATAAATGAAGGCGGTAAGCAGAGGTTAGGAAAAACACAAACCAAAACTCGCTGCCATCGAGTTGATTCTACCTCGAAGTGCGTCTGTAGAACAAGCTAGAGCCTCCCGGGGGGCTTTCCAAGACTGTAGCTCTTTAGGGGAGGCCACAGCCTCATCTCAGAGACGAGCTTGCAGCTCACCCACTCCGCCACCAGGACGCCCCTCAGGAGTGAAGGATGCAGGGAGGAGTAGCTGCTTACACTGCGATCTAGTGCGAACGTCTATTGTTTCTCATGTGCCATGCCTTACCCAACTCCCTGCCGTCAAGTCAATTCCAATTCCTAGTGATCCAACCCAGAACTGCTGCCTTTGGGCTTCTGAGACTTTCAATCTTTACAGGAGTAGACAGTCTCATCTTTCTGCCTTGCATCTTTCTGCCCACTTAAGTTTTACAACATCCTTATGAAGCTGTTAGGGCACCTAAGACACAGGAAAGTGAAACATACCTTGGCCTGGTCAAAGCTAGGGCGGAATCAGTAATCCGCTGTGAGCTGCTCAGAGCCGCCTCTCTAGCTTTTACAGCAACACACCCACAATACAACCTGCCTTCCGGACACTACAAAAGGCACCTCTAGACACTTGCATTTCTAGTCCTTCTGAATATGCATTTTTCCTACCCATGAAGGTGACCCTAGTGTCTTTCTTTAATAAATAGTGTCTCGAACTATATTACACTTGCCTCAGGATCTGAACTCATCATGGCTTCCATTCTCACTCAAAAAGTACGTTTATGTTGGTCTTGCTGTGGGGAGAGTCCATCCTTTGACTTGTTTAATACTCGGTGTGAATTAAAATATTCTGAAAAGTGTCCCTAGAAACATAGCATCTAGCAGCCTAGCCTGCTGCCCTTTACTAGTGAGATACTGGCGTTACATAGCTTCCTGTCACGCTACATGTTTGTCCGATTGCTTGCCAGCTGGTTCACTTTAGTTATTTTTAACAATGCTGTTTTGTTAAAGCTGCCTTCCCAAATCATGGATAAATTTTTTCGGCTACATTGATCTTGAAAGGTTTATGTTATACAGATTTGGTCTAGTGCATTTGAGTATGGTTTAGATTTAGAGAGCCTTTTTTGTATGAATACTAGGTTTACAAGTAACTTCATTTTTCTCAGAGCTTCAGTAATTGGTATTTTTCACATGGTAACTGGGCAAAAAATAGAACGTATGCTTCAAAGTTAGGGCACCCCTGACAATGTGTTTCTTTTTTACAAGTGAACGGTTGAAATCATCTTGTCCCAGGTGTGGAACATATACAGAACAGATGCCGGACTTTAAAGGCATTAATTTGATTTTACAAAAATACAAATTAATTACCTGAATTTAGTTATAGACCTAGAAGCACCATTCAGAGAAAATAATACTAGGGCAAAGTTGTAAGCTTACGATCATTTTGTTAATATACAGCATAACATATTCGCTATGTAGGATCAACACAGAATATATAGAACTAACAACTTAAAAAGAAGAAAACATACAAAATCGGCATTCCAAAATGTAGTTTTTGCCTTCTTTGTGAATGATATTTAAGACAAGCTTTAAGATAATGTGGTCAAAAAAAAAAAAAAAAAGATAATGTGGTCCCCAAACTCTCGCCCTATCTCTGTTTAAGAAAATGCCTCAGGAAATGTGTAAAAGTTCTGGTGCAAATATTTCCACAAGGGTACCAAGTACTTTTTGTTTTGTTTTGTTTTGTTTTTGGGGACATCACTGCTCTCCAGTGGTAGGAGAGCCCCACTGCTGGAATTGAACCTCCGTCCCAGTGGGCCGCAGTCCCGCGCACAACCACTACGCCACCGGGGCTCAGCCCCCAAGTACTTTTTTTTTTTTTTCAAATTAAAACTTTTTTTTATTGGAAAGGGCGTGATCTTTTTTTTTTTTTTTTCCTTTTGTGGGCATCACGGCCTCCTGTGGTGGTGGGCGCCACCCAGTGCCGCTCCTGAGAGCTGCCGCTGGATCCGAACCTCCAAGCCCGTGGGCCGCAGTTCCGCACTCAACCACTGACGCCACCGGGGCTCAGCCCCCCAAGTACTTCTTTTAATTAAAGATTTTTTTTTTTTTTTTTTGGTGCTAGGGGAGCAAACTTTATTGGCTTTCAGGGACATATAAATTACAGCAAAAATAAAAAGCCTTATGCTTTTTATTAATATGAATATAAAATTAATATAAATATAATATAATAATTATATATAGTATATAATATAATATAATATAATATAATATTGTATAATATATTATTGTATTATATATAATAATTATATTATATAATTATATAATTAAATAATAAGATAATAAAACATAGTTATATAATATATATTAATATATAATAATATAATATATAAATATAATATAATATTAATATTAATATAAAAATAAAATTTGAGCATCCTTTTGTTTTTGTTTCATTAAATACTTTTATTGGAGGCTCTTATACCTCTTATCATAATCCATACAATCATCCACTGCGTCAAACACATTTGTACATATGTTGCCATCATCATTTTCAAAGCATTTTCTTTCTATTTGAGCCCTTGATATCAGCTCCTCATTCCCCCTCACTCTCCCACCCGCCCTCCCTTATCAACCCTTGATAAGTTATAGATTATTATTTTCATATCTTACATCATCCTCCTACACTCTTCAGTTACTTTTCTGTTGTTCACCCTCCTGGAAGGGGGTAAGATGTTGATCCTTGTGATCGATTCCCCCTTTCTTTCCCCACCTTCCCCTTATCCTTCTGGTATCTCTATTCTCATTGCTGGTCCTGAGGGGTTTAACTATCCTGGATTCCCTGTGTCTTGGGCTCTTATCTGTAGTAGTGTGCATGCTCTGGTCTAGCACGATTTGTAAGGTAGAACTGAGATCATGATAGTGGGGGGAGGAAGCATAAAGGAGCTATAGGAAAGTTGTGTTACTTTTAAGGCAGTTCTGACTCATGGCAAATCCATGTGTTGTTTCCTAATAGAACTGTACTCAGTGGAAATTCTCTTCACCTTTCCCACAGCTGCCCTGAAGTCCACTCCCAATAGAAACAAGAAAGAACCACTCCTTAGAGAAGTGGTTCTCAACCTTCCTAATGCAGCGACCCTTTACTTCAGTTCCTCATTTTGTGGCGAACCCTCCAACCACAAAATTACTTCCATTGTACTTCATAACTGTAATTTTGCTACTATAAAGAATCAGTGACCCTTGTGAAAAGGTGGTTTGACTCCCAAAGGGTTCACGATCCACAGGTTGAGAATCACTGCCTTTGAGTTTTCAAGACCGTAAATCTTTAAAGGAGTGTATAGTGGGTTTGAACTGCTGATCCTGGGGTTAGCAAACAGCCCAATGTCTAGGGACTACACCACCAGGTCTTTATTTCATCTTCATTGTTAAGAATATACATATATACACAGCAGAGGGTTTTCAATGGCTGCCATCTTTTGCTTCATTTTGTCTTTTCAATGTGTTTTGTATTGAGGATTTTTATTGTGACTTGATGAAAATCTGCAAATCAAATTAGTTTTCCATTCAACAATTTTGTTTTTTGACATTTATTCAAATCCTCTCATTGTAACAGCATCTTTTCACCGTGCCCCTTTGGTCTTGTATGGCAGAATGTTCTAAGAAGTTCTTCCACTCTGGTGGTGTTATTCACCATACAGGCCAATTATTCGACTGAAAAGTAACCACCAAGGTTTGGTCTAGGGGCCATAGTCTCAGGGGTTCTACCAGTCTCTATCAGTTCCATAAGTGGAATCTATATTATGATTTTTTTTCCTGCTTGTTTTTTCTCCTACTCTAGCCAAGACCTTTAGGATCCTCATTCAAGTGGTAGATAGCAGGGCACCATCTAGTTCTTCAGATCTCCAAGTAATAGAGGCTATAGTTTATGTGACCCATTAGTCTTTAGCTTTTTGATCTTCTTCACTGTTCTTGGCCCTGACTTGGGACAGATCACTAAATGAGTCTTAGGTGACCGTTCACAAGCTTTTAAGATACCAGCTGCTGTTTGGTAAGATACAACATAATGCCTTTGTAAAATATGTTCTGCCAATATATGTCTATGCTCAGTGGCAGGCTGCGATATTCAATAAGCATTTGTTAAATATGCTGATGGGTAGTATCAATCTCAAAAAAAAAATTATAATGTAGACTGCCCAGAAGTCAAATGAGCTGAAATTTATTTCACCTTTAATACATTTTAACATAATTTGTATGTAGAAATTATGGCCTTTTGCCATTCATAACATAGAATATGAATTTAGGAGCACTAGGCTTTTCCAGCCTGAGGCACTTGCTGATGAAGGCAAGGACTGCAGGCTTCAGTCTAGATTACAACACAATGTGAAGAAAACCAAAATCCTTACAACTGAACCAATAGATAATATCATGACAAATGGAGAAAATGTTGAAATTATCACGAATTTAATTTTGCTTATATACACAACCAAACCAATAGTCAATAAATCAAATGATGTATTGCATTGGGCCAATCTGCTGCACGAGATCTTTTTAAAGTGTTGAAGAACAAGGATGTCATTTTGCAGACATGAATGACAGTCACCTCACCTGCATGTCGATGTTGGGCAATGACTAAGAAAGGTGACGGAAAAACCAGTGCACTTGGATTACAGGGTTGGTGTAGAGAACAGTGAAGATACCGTGGACTACCAGAACAAACAAATCTGCCTAGGAGGAAACAACTAGAATGCTCCTTAAACCAGTGCCGGGAAAGCGACATCATGTTTGGTACTGTAGAAGATCAGCCAATCGTGTTAGATTGGATTTGGAGGTGGAGCTGTTAACTCATGGTTCTTACTAGAGATGGGCAAACAATCGTGTGTCTAAGAGAGAGATACAGACATTTACACATTTATATCATTTCCAAACTCTGTCCATAGATGGGATGAGACTTAGGTGAAGATGAGTACAACTAAGGTTCAGATTTTGGTCTATAAGTACTACTCTATACCAAAGAGCTCCTTGGAGAAATGGCTAATTACAGGGCTTGGGCAGGGAAGACACAAGATTAGCCTAGAATATCTCATGAGGTGAGAATGGAAGTATTCAACTGTGAGGCCAGGTCAAATGCGCAGAAGGACTAGCCTGAAATAGGTCACTCGCACTGGCCAAAAAACCCCGCCATCATTCCATTCTGACTCACAGTGACCCTTAAGAGAGTGTAGAACTGATCCGTTGGGTCTCTCCCACTGTAAATCTTTATGAGAGCAGACAGTCAACTCTCACTGTCTGTGTAAGTAAGATCTTACATGGAAAGAATTACGTTTTTGCCTATCCAGACAAAAACTGAAAGAATATCCTTATTTATAGCTATGTTACGATGGAAATAGAAAAGGGAAATATAGAAGAACCTATTTTCGTAGCATAAAAACATTTTTAAGATAAATGTATAAAAAAGATAAAGGTGTATTTGAAATACAGTAGCTACAATGACTTCACTAAAAATCTAGTTACATCTCAAAGTATGTGTGCATTTCAACAAGGACTAAATGTCCTATCACATAAATTCAATAGTTTGAAAGCTGAACTATTTTCCATTCATCATAAATCTTCTCCTTATCCTGGATTTCAGTTCTGGTCACAGGCCAAATTGATTCCTGGAACCATAAGCTTTAGCGTCATGTTTATTTCCTCCCGCTTGCTAAATCTCCATCCAATTCACTCTCTCAATAATGCCAGCAAAACTGTCCCTGCCTTGCTCTATCCATATGCATGACAGCTGTGCTAGTTCAAGCCAATGACTGTCCTTTTACCCTTCAATGCAACCTTGACGAGTCATTAAGGTTGTCTCTCTGTACAGAAACTTTCAATGTTTCTCTTCTGCATTTTTAAAAAAATCCATTCTGCACACGCACACAATGTTAAAATTAATTCTAAACCTAAATATAAAAGTTAAGGGTTACAGAACCTCTACAAGAAAATTGAGGAGGAAGCCTTCAAAACTTTAGGCTTGGCAGAGATTTCTTACCTGAGGCACAAAAAGAACAAACCATAAATGAACAAACTGAGTAAGGCTGAACCCACAAGCATGGCCAACCCTAAAGAGTTTGAAGGGCACAGTCATTGCCTACATCGTCTCAGAACAGAAGAGTGTTTTCAACCCTGAAGAGCTAATGTAAACTGTTCTGTTGGCTTCTTACCTACACGGGGCCCTGTTATCCCTTCTTTCTGTCCAATTTCTCCCATTCGTAAAGAAAATGTCAACCTTATACCTATTCCACCAATGTATTTTGGAAACAGATTAACCTGTATTCTAGATTTACCGAAAATGTAAAGTTTTGCCCCAGGGTGGGATTTGGACTTTGGGATTAAAATCTGAAGATTAAATGGTAAGATGTAAATGTTTTACATGTGGCAAGAACATTACATGAGCCATTTCATTGGGATAAATTTAAACACACGTACACGCATAAGCTTTCTTGGTATTGCTTCTTTAGAGAACATACCCTAAGACAAGTATCATAGGAAAAAAAAAGTAAGACTTTAAAGTTATGATCTCACTATGTTGGCATAGTTTGTCAATTTGGGCTCCAACCCTTGGCAACAGCAGAACTAAATGCTACTGGCCATGCACTAGACCCATGATCATCTGCATAACGAGTATGATCCATGGGGTCTTCATTGGCTGAAATGTGGGAGGATATCACCAGGTCTTCCTTCCTAGACCATCTTAGTCTGGAAGCACCAGTGAAATGTTTCATATCATATGCACGTGCAAACCTCCACCGAGAGATAGGTGGCAGCCACATGGGGTTCATTGGCCTACAACAGAAAGGGTGGATTCGCTACCCAACACTAATGCTCCCAGCTTACTGCAGAACTGGCATTAAACTGTCTGGTTATGACTGAAATAGAGGTGAAACACAAAAATAGGCACTCAGATAAATAAATTGGCTCATAGCTATAATAAAATGAATACAAGATGATGTAAATGGGTTGTCCATGTAACCAAAAAGTTCTAAATTAGTCTTAAGAAATATATACCATGTAAATGTGAATGACAGTATGCCTATATTTCAAAAATACCTGTATGTTGAAAACATCTGAAAGGTGTGTGATTTTTACATTTTAAGTCTTTTATTATCTTATATTAAAAATTACACAAATCATAGCAACTTTTCCTGGGGAATGAAAATTCTCATGGTCTATCATTTTGTGCTCACCTTCCTGATACAATGGCTAAAGACAAAACGGGTGCATAAGCAAAAGTGGTGAAGAAAGCTGATGGTGCCTGACTATCAAAAGATATCGTGTGTGGGGTCTTAATGGCTTGAAGAGAAACAGAGGCCACCTATCTCAGAAGCAGCAAAGTCTACATGGGTGAAGCACACTAGACTTTGTGATCACAAGGTGTCAATGGGATCAGAATCAGGCATCAAAAAAGAAAAAAATCAAATCATTTTGAATGAGGGAAGTTCAGACTGGGGTCCCAAAACTCAGCTATAGGCAACTGGACATCCCCTTACAGAAGGGTCTCATAGAGGAGATGAGCCAATTACTGTGCAGTGTAGCTACATTGAAAAAATACCATTTTCCTCTAGTTCTTTAATGCTTCCGCCCCTCCTCCCCCCCACTCCCCACCAATTCTACTTTATCAATCTGGCTAGACCAGAGGACGTACACTGGTACAGATAGGAACCGGAAACATTGAGAATCCAGGATAGATGATCTCTTCAGGACTAGTGGTGAGAGTGGCAATACAGGGAGGATGGAGGGAGGGCGGGGTAAAAAGGAGGAACTGATTACAAGGATCTACATATAACCTCCTCCCTGGAGGATGGACAACAGAAAAGAGGGTGAAGGGAGACGTGGGGCAGTGTAAGACATGGCAAAATAATAATAATTTATTAT
>PVJH01030860.1:0-24330 GCA_004026705.1 Nesogale talazaci
GCCTACACAGAGGTCTCATGGACTACCTCCAGGTTGACAGACTAGACTCCACCCCTACACTCTTAATCCTCAAGTTGACACCAGAGAAGGTGACGGCCACAGGGACCGTGTAGGTGAGAGTCCATGTGAGCTGTAAGATTTTGTGTGGTTCTGCGTGTGAGGCTGTGCTACGTCCTGCATGCGCACTGGTGTGACTGTGGACATGCAGGTCTGCGTGTGTGAGAGTACATGTGTGTGACTAGGTGTGTATGATGGGGTGCATGTGGGAGGACGCCCACGAGTGTAAGACTGGGTGTGAGCTTGTGTGATGACACAGGAGTGTGTTGTGAACGTGGTGATGGTAAATTCACCTCGGCGAGTCTGCGGCTGTCTGATCACGCCACTGAGACTGTGTGGCAGTTCGTACGTGGATGTGCGTGGCCAGTCATGAGTGGGGCTGTAGGTGAAGGGGTGTTTGAGGTTGCGTGGGACTATGTGTGTGTGATGTGAGTGTGTGCGTTGTGGGGAGGGGACCTATTTGTTTTGAATGTACACAGGCTCGCCCTCAGCTCCTGGGACTCTCCCACACGCATCCCACACGCAGGCCCTCCTCCTCCCCTTCCCTGGATTGACTGCTGCGCTCCCTGGGCCTGACTTTCTTTGGAGCTTGGTTTTCACATTTTAGGTTTTTGGGCCCTGTCTGCTTTGGCCTGATTCCTCATCTTCTTTCCCAAGAGGGTCAGGTGGCTGAGAAGGGAGGAGGAGGTTCTGGAAAGTCAGCCACTGCACTAGTTAAGGTTTATTGTGCCAACCTGGCCAATGAACACATGTGGGATTAATTGAAGGGTGGAGAGAGAAATGGCTCAGGGAGCCTCCCCTATCTGTTCTCTTGCTCTATGACAGTCAGACCAGGGTGCAGCTGCTTAGCTTGTTCTCTGCCTCAGCTGGCAAGGCTCACTTCCTGCGAGACCTCCTCAAGGAGAAGCTACATGGACTTACCACCATGCAGCGCCGGATGCTGGAGCAGCTGTGTGGAGCCCCTGCCAGTGCTGAGATGCTGACACGCTCACTGATTCAGCTCTCCTCTTGCAGTCGGCATCATTGCTTGTGTTTTGTGAGATGGAGGACTTTGTTGGTCGGTGTTGTCCACATGGGCTAATGTTGGTGTGGTGGTCATGTGCTTATGTCAATTTCATGATTGAGATGTAGGGGTGGAGTCTAGCTGGTTAATCTGGAGATAGCCATTGAGTAGCCAAGGAGGCCTCTGTGTGGGCATGGCTTTCTCCTGAGACTTCTGGAAAATCTTGCGATATTTCCCCCATGGAAATGAGAAGCTATCTCCCCAGTTGTTGGGAGTTAGTCTCAGAGACGATGAATTACAGACAAGACAAGATGGCAGCATCGGAGGAGCTGAAGGAGCCGGAGGAGAAGCCACACGGCCTTACCCTGATGGAACCAGACCTCTGAAGCTGGTGAAGCCACGTGGAGACCCCTGCCAGCGATGAGTTGCCTCTACCACCACTGGATGCTGTTGATGGACCCTGAGCCCTGAAAGCGAGGAGCCGTGAGAGACCTCTGCCAGCCCCAGGGCTCTGCACCCACTGGCCTGTGACTTCATGAGTCAGAAGGAGACTTTATAGACTGGTATCGGGCATATGGGCTAATATTATGACTTTGTACTGGATTGGGATGCTTTCTTAATGTCCTATTTCTCTTATATATAAACCGTATCCTTATATCCATATGCGTGTCTATGAATTGTTTCTCTAGTTTACCCGAACTAACACAGTTGGACTTATGGGCTTGGATAGCACTGGGTTGGGATACTTAATGTACAATTACCCTTTATATAAAACTCTCTCATAAAATATGAGTTCTTATGAATTTTGTTCCTCTAGTCTACCCAGACTAACACAGTCACTCAGACCCCATGGGAGCAGGTTCTACTGACTCAGAAAGTTTGTGGGACATCTCCAGTACCTTTTGAATTCCACCCTTCCACGAGCTTTTTGAAACCTCCCTGGTACATGGGATCACCAGGAGTGGAAGTCGATGCTAAGTCGAACAAGAGAGGTGATGGGGAGAGGGTCTCCAGTTGTCTGTGGCTGGGGGGCACCGTGGCAGATGGGATCCATGCTCCATTTGACCCCCACCTGCTCCAGCTGCCAAGGTAGCTGTCCCTTCTCTGGAAGAATTCTCTGCGTCGATTGGCACCTCCCTCTCAGGAGATGCCAAGAAGGTGCCCCCTTTCTCCAGGGGCAGCTCGGAGATGACAGACCAGATGACAGACCAGAGGCCCCCCACGTGCAGCGGAGACACCTGGAGAGGCACGTGGAATTCCCGCCTTTCTCCTGATTATCCGTTACCCCCTCTTCCCCACAAAAACAAAATGGCAACAACACAACTGCTTCAGTGTCTGCTTCTACAAACCTCACCAGCTACTCACAGCAGAGTTCACAGGAAGATGGAGCAAACGGTCCCGACCCCAGGCTCAGAGCTGACTGCCCTCTGCTCCTCCTCCTAATCCTGTCCCACTCCTGCCTGCCTCCACTCTCTGAGTCCCACCCCCCTCTGGGTCCCTCCACACCCAGTCCATCTTTCGGTTTCCTCCCCATTGGTCCCAGCTCTCTGTTCATTCTGGAATTGATAAGTCGACTAGAGGAAAAAGGGCTTCATCCTGACTGGCCCGCTTGCTGGACCCCAAGAAGTGACGACAATGATGCCTGTTTTCATGGTTTTTTTATGCACATACAGGCACACATAAATGTATTCTCTCTCTCCTGGTGTTGTTGCTTTTCTTTACAGAAGATGTAGCAGACTCTGCATTCAGTTCTGGAGCAGCAAAACCTTTTATGTATGTGTTTGTTCTCACTCATCAGAACCCGAAAGGTTTAAAATTTAACAATGTACATTTCTGTTGCCATCATCATCAAGAATATGCACAGTAAGAGCAGACACCAGTCCAGTAGTTCCTGCGCACATGCTTCCATAGCACTGACTCTATGTTCCAAGCAGTGCAACCTATTCCATTCTCCTTTTCTGAGTTGTTGCTTCCTCATTAATATAAACTCACCCCTCCACCTCAAGGGTCCAAGCTCATCTTTCGGCTCATCGTCACCTGGGTCCACTCAGATACATCTGAAGAAGGCATCACACTCACAGCAGACATTTTTTCACTAGCTAGACCACTGGTGAAGAAGACTGCAGGCAATATTTTGGGTTAGAGGTTTAAAGGTTCTCTCTAGGTACTGGTTTCAGGGCTTCGTCCAGATTCCAAGGCTCCCGAAAGTCCGGATTCCATGATCATTTGAAAATCCATTCTGCATTTCCCGCTCTTGATCAGGATTTCCGTCGTGCATCTCGGATCAAAATGTTCTGCAATGGTAGCCAGGCCCCATCTGGTTCTTCTGGTCCTGGGGCAAAGGAGGCCCCAGGCCACACGGTCCATTTCAGAGACCGCTTTCAAATGAGCAGATCAATCATATCCACGCACCCACCCCTCGGCCCCCACCTGCTCACAATCCCCCCAAACCTGGATGTGGGTGTTTCTCTTTTGGGAGGGGGCATCACTGCCCTCTGGTGGTGGGAGTAGGAGGCCCAGCCTTTGCTCCGGTGGAGCCGCTGCTGGGATTGAACCTCCATCCCAGTGGGCCGCAGTCCCACACACAACCACTACGCCACCGGGACTGAGCCTGATGTGGTTGTTTCTTTTTTCTTTTTCTTTTTTTTTTGGGGGGGGGTGTATCACTGCTCTCAGTGGTGAGAGGAGGAGGCCCAGCCCCACTGCTGGAATGGAACCTCCGTCCCAGTGGGCCGCAGTCCCGCGCACAACCACTACGCCACCGGGGCTCAGCCTCCCATGTGTTTCTATGAGCAACTGTTCTTGAGGGGCCAGGGGTTCTCAGAGTGCAGGATTTTAACTGTCCTGGCTGTGTCCAGCTGTGGCCCCATCAGCTCTCCCACATTTCTGAAGGCTGGGGGCGGTGCTGCTCCCCATCCGAAACCACTGTGGCCCCTGCCCACGTAGGTCTCTCTGGCCCCAGCTAACATCGGCCCCCCTCCACTTGGGGCACACAGATTTTTCACTTCTTGGAACACCCCAGACAGGCTCCCACCTCCAGGCCTTTGCACAGGCTGTTGCTCCCTTGCCTGGAGCCCTCTCCCCTTCAGATGCCCACCCTGCTCCCTGCATACCCCTCACGGACCTTCGCTCCATGTCGCCACGGGAGGCTGGGCTTTAATGACCACAGCTTTTCAGAAAGCCTCCCCTGCGGGGCGTCTCAGGGCCCAACAAAACCTCTCAAAGCTCCGAGCCTTGGCCAGCGCTTGGTGATCTTATAAGTGCAGGCTCACCCTCACGGACAAGCCGAGGAAGCAGTGTTCTGCTGGGACACGGACGGAGGGGATGGCCAGGAGCCAGAGCTGACCCATTGACCGTCGCAGTGAAGGACTCCGGAGCCTACTGACTTCAAGCGCCAGGGATCTGAGAATGATGGCTTGAGCTGAGTGCTTCTGGTTGTGGGGCTCAGGAGGGGGCAACCAGGAGACCTGTAGTCCTCTGAAAGGCACCTGGGGGCTTCTCTTCCCAAATGGGCTCTGTCAGCCGGCTGTCAGCAGGCAGCCTCAGCGACTCACCAGCGACTCTTGATAATTTATGCCCTCCCCACCCGGCAACGGGCATCCCCCAGGGCACACCACTCAAGAGGGAAGTCGGAGCCGTGCCAGTCTGACCCTAGGGATGCGTTCTGTTCATGAACTCCTGATCCTTCCATTCATGGGCTCCTGCCCACCCCAAAGGGGAGGGCACTAGGGCCCTACGTCTCAGAGGGAAGCTCCCCAGAGAACGTGTGGACACACCTTTCAGTCACCACGTACACTTCTCCACCTCCCTGCGCTGCCCATGATCAGTCCTTGAGCTTGCCCTAGTGTCAGCGTGAGTCCCAGTGAGTCGACTGTGACTCTGGCGGCCCCGTCCCAGGCACAGAAGGTCCCGGAGGGGTTTCTTGGCTGTAATCTCCATGGAATTGGATCACCAGCCCCTGCTCCTGCGGCACCTCCAGGTGCGTTCAAAGCACAAACATCTGTTAGTTAGTAGCCCAGGGCTTAGGGGTCCTCAAACTCTTTAAACAGGAGGGCCAGTTCAGACCATTGGAGGACTGGACTATAGTTTAAAAAAGAACAACCCAAACTATGAACAAATTCACTGCGGGGCCCTAGATGAGTCGGCTGCTAAGCAGGACAGCGGCAGCGGCAGAAACACCCGGCGGGCCGGATACATGTCCTGGGCGGGCCACATGTGGCCCTCGGGCCGTAGTTTGAGGACCCCGGGCTAACTGTTTGCACCGCAAGGGCTCCTGTATTCTCGTATTTAAAACAAAGCATAAAACTCAAAGCCACTGCCATGGAGATGTTGCTGACCCATAGTTCCCCCACAGGACAGGGGAGCACTGCTTGCTGGAGACTTCCAAGGCTGTCCTCTGGACGGGAGGAGCAGCGGCTATGTGACCCAGCCCTATGCCCCGTGGTTACATCAGCGAGCACCAGCTCAAGCCTGTACAGAGGCCCCGGGGCCGGGGAAGTCGAGGACAAAGCCAGTTGAGGGTAAGAAACTCGTCTTGCTCCCGGGCTTCTGTTCCCACAGCCCCACTGCGCCCCATGGTTCCCCAGCCAGCGGGAATGCACACGGTCCGACGTCTCCATCTTTTGACCCCTTCCTCTTCTTAGAGGAGGCAGAACTCCAGATTTCGACACAGAATCATGAACTGCATCAATGTGGACGATCCATCTTCCTGAGGGTTCCTAAGGCACAGCGTGTCTGAGGGCTGGGCGGGACCCGTGTCCGCTGCTCGACCTTGTCCTGGGGACGTCCCAGGGTCGGACAAAACCTTTCAAAGCTCCGAGCCTTGGCCAGCGCTTGGTGATCTTACGTCTGCAGGGTCAGCCTCACTGACAAGCTGAGGAAGCACCGTTCTGCTGGGACACGCACGGACGGCGGTGGCCAGGAGCCAGAGCTGACCCACGGCCGCCCCGGGTTTGACCTGCTGCTGCTTTTTCATAGCTCCCTGCTCATTCCCTTCCAATCGTTTCTCACAGCCGGCCCGTGGCCTGGTTCCGGGATCTGGGTGCTTATTTGCTCCGTGTAGGTGTATGGGGGTTGGTTTGCTGATTCTCAGAATTACACCTTGGAAACGATATTGTTCCTTTATTCAAATTTCACCCCCTCCTCCCCCTCCTCCACAGTCAGTGAAGTCTGTTTTCATCACGGTGTCTCCTATAATACGTGTCTTCACAGGACTGATTAACTTGGCCCCGAGTCACATCGTCTACGTCCATGGGGTCTCGAGGTGTCGCGCGGTTTGGTCGTTGTTCTTCAGCGATGCGTGGTTCTCCACTGGATGTTGGAAACAGAGCACATTTATCCGTTCCTCCCCAGGAGGGCCTTGGGGGGTGGGGGGGTGGCTACCTTCTTGCTATTGTGAACAGCGCTGCGATGAACTTGGGGGTGCGCAGATCTGCTGGTCCCCGAGGAACCAGGTCGCTGGGTCATGTGGTCTCTTTGCTCCACAGTCTCTTTATCCCCGCAGTGGGCTGCTGGAACACTTTCACAGTGCTTAGACGATGACGACGGTGGTACAGCATCACCCACCCCCGAGCAGTGAAGGTCATGCAGTCTTTAAATTGTACATTTGAAATCCAGCTAACGCAGACCACTGAGCTCCCTGCCATCCACGGGGCGAAGCACTTTTTCAAAATTCATTCATTGAATTGCATCTTCAAAGAGGCCCGTGTTGTTATTTTTCATAGATGAGGCAATCGAGGTGCAGAGAGACCTGGGAGTTGTGAAGCAGCCCCACCCCTGCTCCCCATCCCCCACACAAACACACACCCCACCTTGCAGGTCTGGTTACCTGATGCGGGCTGACCAAAGAAAGGGGGAGGTTAGGATGCAGCCCCAGAATGTGCAACCGGCACTTCCTCTCCATCCCGTTGGCTAGAAGTCAATCACATGGCCCTGACCGACCACAAGGCACTCTGGGAAATAGAGTCTTCCTGTGGGTACAGGAAATGGCAGTTGGCTTGACTTGGGGGGTGACTGTCTGCGAAGTACCAGGCCTTTTTCTCCTGTTATCTTATTTAATGCTGGTAAATAAAGGTGATTAAAGATGTGCGTGCCTGGGGAGAAGGCAGACGGGAGGAAGGGGCTTAGTCTGGCCCTCTGCATGCGATCTGTGAGTAGATCTCCCTGAAGAACGGAGGAGATCCAAGCTCCAGGATGCAATACCGGGAAACTGGCAAGAGGACGTGTCTGACCACCTCCGGGAGCACAAGCAGGAAGGAAAACCCAAATCCACGTCAGCCCACAGCTGACTTCGATGAAGCAGCGGTCAGTGCCTCCCCCATGCCTTCTTCTCTCCCCTTTCTGATACTAATCATCCTCCCCGCACTTGGCTTCTGTTTGGTTCCATAACCTGTTGCGATGGTCACCCAGAACTCACTGGCAATACTCGCGGTTATAGGATTTAGTAGGGAAGCTAGCACGTCTCCACTAGTCAGGATCAGAAAACATTAGGGATACAGTTCTTTTGTCCACAGCACCTCTTCTCAGCCATGCCAGCAGGCTCATGTCTCTCTCTTTCTCCCTCGCTGGTCCTGGGACTCTCAGCCTTGCAGCCCCTTGGCACCTGCTCTATAACCCCGTTGATGCCCAAAGCACTAAGCTTTATTCACCCCCGGGGTGGGGGAGCCCCCTGACCCTGCCTCACGGTCTCAGTGTTGTCACGTCTGGTGACTCCACTGCCCAGGCTACTTCTCCACACGAGCACCTGTGACCTGCTTCCTTCACAGTGCCTCTTCACTCTGCCAATTCTCTGTTCCTGCTTCTGCGATGTCTCACTTTGTACCCAGCGGAGTGCGAAATTGTCCTACCCTTGAGACTCCTTGCCACTGTGTTTGCCTGTCCCCCGCTGGCCAATCCTTGATGGAGATCAAGGATTGCAGCCTTCAATGTAAGGAAGACCCACATCCTCATAATCAACAGGTCACATCTCGACCCATGGAGAAAAGATTGACAATGGCACGTCGAGAGATCAAGAGATTGTTGCAGGAGGTCACTCTGCTGCACAAGACCTCTTTCGAGTCTTGAAGAGCAGGGAGGTCACTTTGAGGGCTAGAGCATGACTTGCCCGAGCCATGGTGTTCTCCCTCGCCTCCTATGCATGTGAAAGTCAGACCTTGAATAAGGAAGACGGAAGCAGAATGGATGCGTTTAGATTGTGGTGTCAGAAATGAATATTGACCGCTAAACGGACAAACAAATCCGTTTTGGAAGAAGTAAGGCCAGAGTGCTCCTTAGAAGCCAGGATGACAAGACCTTATCTTACATATTTTGGACACGTTGTCAGAAGAGACCAGTCCCTGGGGAAGGACATCGTGCTTGGTAAAGGGGAGGGGCAGCGAAAAAGAGGGCGGCCCTGGAGGAGATGGATAGACACGGTGGTGGCCTCCGGGGGCTGGGACTGAGGAACCGTGGGGAGGATGGGGCAGGACTGGGCAGGGTCTTGTGCTGCTGTGCGCGAAGTCGCTGTGGGTCAGAGCCCACTCAGGGGCACCCGGCAACAGCACA
The DNA here is from genome assembly GCA_004026705.1 of Nesogale talazaci. NCBI lineage: Eukaryota > Metazoa > Chordata > Mammalia > Afrosoricida > Tenrecidae > Nesogale > Nesogale talazaci. The sequence goes on from PVJH01030860.1 coordinate 8,603, forward strand.
ACATCCTTGGGAGAGCGACAGAGAGGATGAATGGAAATGCCACGTGCGGCAGCTCCACTTTCCCGGAAATCCTGCTTGCCTCCCAGCGTCCCTCCTCCTCTTTTTCCTTGCAGAACCCAAGCCCCCTGGGTTTTACCCAAGAAGCCCTGGTGGTGCATTGATTCAGCACTTGATGGCGAGCTGAACGATTGGTGGTTCGAACCCACCCGTCGTGCTGTGAGCGAAAGATGCGGCAGCCTGCTTCTGTAATGATCTGTAACCATGGAAACCCTGTGGGGAGCTTTTACTCTGTCCTGTAGGGCCGCTACCAGCTCTGTGGCAGTGGATGTGGGATCCAGCGGACGTGCAACTTGCAGCAGCAGACATGGCTGCCCGGCTACAGACTACATTTCCCAGCCTCCCTTGCAGCGAAGGTTGACCAAGATTGGGAACATGAACCAAAGCCACGGGGACCACTTCTGGGCATGTTCTTTATCCTGCTGCTGAGGGTACCCCTGGGCAACCCTGGGGGAGCCCGTGCCCGCTGGGTATGGCCAAGCTGCCTCTCTCGCCCTGGTCTACTAACTGCAATTCCACGAGAGAAAAACAAACCCATCTTATTGCAGCCACTGCATTGGGGGGCCTCGTTGTTCCAGCATGGTGGCGGGTGCCTAACTCCTACCTAACCTGATCAGCTACAAACGTCATTGCTTCAAGACCGGATGCTCCGAGCTGCCGGCACCATCTGCTTCCGTCACTATCCCACCCTACGTCGAGGCTTCTCAGCGTCTATCACTGTTCCCTCTCCAGCTTTCTTTCCTCTTCTCCTTCCTCCTCTAAGGAACCACCTCCCTCAAAGGCACTTGGGTCCCATCTTGGTGAGAATGGCTTCCGCTCGCCTGCATTCATGAGCATGTGTCCCCCAAGAAAGGCCAATCAGAACATTCCACCTTTCCAGAGCGGGTCAGGGGCGGACCTCTGGGTAACCCGAGTCGGGGTGATGGAAGTCAGCTCTCAGACTTTTGCTGGGACTGTGGGGGAGCAGGTGCTGTTGTTTTGCCTCACTTTCTCCACTGGGGCAGCTAAGTCATCGACCCAGCGGTCAGCACGGGTCTTCTGTCGAGGGTCGGTGACAAAGTGGTGGCCCCTCCATGAGACGGCTTGGCACAATGGCGCCTGCTGTGGAATCAAAAGCGACAGCCAGGCAGTGAGGAGGGTGCAGGACCTCGCTGCACACACGGTCACTGAGAGTCGGAGCTGACTCCAGGGCATGTAATACCACCAGGAAGACGCCGGGCGCTGCAGGCGGGACAGGCTGTGCCCCAGGGTTTCAAGTCAGCTCTGGAGCCAAACGTAGGCACAGGGGACCCGTCAGGGAATGAGCTCGTCCTGTCCCTTATAAACTTAATTTACAAAAATAAGTGGCACTGTGAATTTCTCCAAGAGAGTTATAGGCATGGATATAGATTGCATATCGATACATAGACGCAGCAGCGTGAAAAGATGCTCACCCGATGAAACATACAAGTTTCCTCTAGTTCCTTAATGCTTCGTCCCCCCCTCTCCCCTCACTGTCATGATCCCGATTCTACCTTACAAATCCAGCTAGACCAGAACATGTACACCGACCGGTACAGATCAGAGCTGGAAACACAGGGAATCCAGGACTCTCAGGGACCAATGAACTCCTCAGGACCAATCATGAGAGTAGAGATACCAGGAGGGGAAGGGGAAGATGGGGGGAGAAAGCAGGAACTGATCACAAGGGTCTACATATAACCCCCTTCTGAGGATGGACAACAGAAAGGTGGGTGAAAGGAGTTATCAGTCAGTGTAAGACACGGAAAAATAATTTATATATTATCAAGGGTTCATGGAGGAGGGGAGGGAGATGAACAGATACCAAGGGCTCAAGTAGAAAGAAAATGTTTGGAGAATGATGATGGCAGTTGTGGAAGTCACGGACTTCGGTGTCAATTTCATGATTGGAAGTGTAGGGGTGGAGTCTAGCCTGTCAATTTGGATATAGCCAATGAGACCTCTGTGGGGAAAAGGCTTTCTCCTGAAAATTCTGGGAAATCTCGCGGTATTTCCCATTGGAGGTGAGAGACTATCGACTCAGTCCCTTCAACACGCTCTACTGACAAGGCACAAAATTCAGTCCCTTGGGACGCTCAATAGGCAAGGCAACATGGCAGGATGCTGATCGATCCTGAGTCCTGGAAGCTGGAGGAGAAGCCACATGGGCTTACCCCGACGGAACCAGACCTCTGGGGCCAGAGAAACCACAGAGAGACTCCTGCCAGCATCGAGATGCTTCTACCACCCTGGATACACAAGACTCTCCACGCACTGGTCTGTGATTGTCCTGGCTTGTGCTTCGTGAGTCTGAAGAGGACTAATGGATTGATATTGGACAGATGGGCTAATATCGGACTTATGGACTTGGACTGGACTGGGTTGGGATGCTTTCTCAATGTTCCATTCCTCTTGTATCTAAACCTCTCCCTTATAGGCATATGCGTATTTATGAATTTGTTTCTCTAGTCTACCCAGACTCACACAGCAATAAATGTACAGAAGTGCTTGACACAATGGGTGGATGGATGGATGGTCAGAAGAGTTGCATGAGCCCCCAATAGAATGCTTTGTGTCTTTTTTTTTTTTTTTAAAGAAAAAGATACTCACCACCATCAGTTACTGACTCACCACTATTAGGACAGGGCAACACTGTCCCGGTGGGTTCCCGAAACCCTAAGTCTTGACTGGGGTAGACATCGTTCTCCTCAGAGCGGCTGGTGGGTCTGAACCTCCGACCTTGTGGTGAGCAGCCCAGCGCACAGCCCGCTCTGTCTCCAGGACTCCCTGCATCAGCCACTAGGAGAATGCACCTTTATCGTACTTGGCCACAGAGAGATCCCCCTTCACACCCTGGAAGAGGATGACTGTGGGGAACAAAGAAGGGTGCCCTCGTGCTTTGCGGGTGAAATTGTCAACTGGTGCAGCTGCTGCCAGAAGCCGAGTGCCTCTTCCTCAAGACAATCAACCGGGCCTGACCCCTTCACTGCGTCCCTGCCCAAGGGTGGCAGTGCCTGAATGTCCATCAGTGGATCAGGAAAACGTGGTCCACCCGAGCGGCGCTTGTGGCTAAGTGCCACTGAGGCGGTTCGCTTCTGACCCCCGGCGACCCTGGGCTGCACATGAGAAGGACGACTGTCCAGTCCCGCGCGTCCTCGAAACTGTTCTTGCGCCTGAGCCCGTTGCGGCCGCACTGTGCCCGCCCAGCTCCTTGGGGGCCTTCCTCTCTTTCGCTGCCCCATCCGCTTGACCAAGCAGGGGGTCCCTCTCTAGAGACCCGCCTCTCCTGACCACATGTCCGAAGTATGGACGATGGCAGACGCGTCGTGGGGGCCGTCCACAGGAGGAAAGAAAACCCAGTCTTTAGAAGAAATGGAATTCCGCTACATGGTGCGCAGCTCGAAAACACTGTGCTCGGCCAAAGACGCCAGAATGCAGGAGAAACACCCATCGGCGAGTTTCACGTAGATGAAATACCTTCCCCTCCAAAAAAAAAAAAAATCGATGGTTGCCCATCAATTCTGGCTCCTATAGACCCTCTCAGACAGAGTCTACAAGCTCCCAGGGTTTCCCACGGCTGGAGCCGCCAAAGAAGCAGCTGGTAGTTTCGAACCATCAACCCTCCGGTTCCCAGGCGAGCGCTAACCACTGCGCATCCGACGCGCCGTCATGAAAGTACTTACCGAGCCAGTAAGTAGCTGTGAGGTCTTTAGAGGCTGCGAGGAGGGACGAAGAGGGGTTTAATCCAGAGAGAGCTTCCTCCCTGGGAGGATAACGGCCTTCAGAAAAGAGTTGGTGGTGGTGGTTAAAGCCTCTGAATTGTTGAAAATGGCTACACTTACCTTCTCCTATTTTGCCGCACTTAAAACAGAAAACAAAACGCGGGCCAGGCTGTGTTCATCCTTTGCCAAGCCCTGTGCTAGAATCACGGCAGGGAAGGGGGTGTGGCTTCAGAGGCGACGCCTTGACCAATCACCACCGAATTCCAGTTGGGTTTAAGCCAATCAGAACCCACCCTGGGAAGTGTCTGTTGAGTAAGGCAGTGGCCTCAGACAGGTTCCATTTTTCTAGCTGTCTTAACTCAGGATTGAGGACCATACTTTGCCGGCAAGTCCAGCAAGACGTGCCAACTGCCCACAGTGGCGAGACCACGGAGCTCACCAGATGGGCCCCCGTGGACACACCTGGCCCTGAAATTTGGTTTGGGCTTGATTCTTGACCTATGGTTGTTCCTGATGGCATAGTGATTGCCCATTGGACTGTTAACAGCCAGGTCAGCAGTTCGAAACTACCAGAGCCTCCTAGGGACTTTCTACTCCCATAAAAAGTTAGTCTCTGTGATCAACTTATTAGCAACCCCATCCCCATGGGGATAAATAACAGAATCGTGGCTGAAGAGAGATGGCAAACAGGGTAAGAGTCTCCCTGCAGACTGATCCAGGGCCATAGTGTGCATGCTGGGTTTGCTGGCTTATGGACCTGGACTCTGTTTTCCGACACTCGCAATGTGTGCAGAGACCATGTCCGGATTACAAAACAAAACTATTCCTCACCCCCGAGAAAGATATGAAAATAATTTATAATTTATCAAGGATATAGGAGGGTGGAGGAGAGAGTGGAAAAACAAGCTGATAACAAGGGCTCAAAAAAAGTTTTTTTGAAAATGATGGAAGCAGCCAAATGTGCTTGATACAATTGATGTGTGGATTGTTAGAAGGGCTGTAAGAACCCCCAATAAAAAGATTTATTTAAAAAATAAATGTTTGGAAACAAACAAACAAAAAAAGAAAGTTAGTCTCTGTTGTCCATCCTCCTGGGAGGGAGTTACATGTAGATTATTGTGACCTTTCCCTCCCCCCCTCCTCCCCCGCCCCGCTTCCTCTTCCCCTCCTGGTTCCTCTACTCTCATGATTGCTCATGAGGGATTTATTTGTCCTGGCCAGCTCTGATCTCTACTAATAATTTATAAATTATCAAGGGTTCATGAAGGAGAGAGGGGGAAAATGAGGGCTGATGCCAAGTGCTCAAGTGGAAAGAAAATATTTTGAGAATGATGATGGCAACACATGTATACATGTGTTTGACTTACAATGGATGGATTGATGGATTGTGATAAGAATTGTATAAGGTCCCAACACACTGGTTTTAAAAAACAAAGTTAGTCTCAGATGCTGTGGTAGTCATGTGCTTATGTTAATTTTATGATTGAAATGTAGGGGTGGAGTCTAGCCTGTTAATCTGGAGATAGCCATTGAGTAGCCAATGAGGCCTCTATGTGGGCATGACTTTCTCCTGAGACTTCAGGGAAATCTCATGATATTTCCCTCGTGAGGATGAGAAACTATCTCCCCCAGTTGTTGGGAGTTAGTCTGAAAGACGATGAATCACAGACAAGACAAGATGGCAGCATCTGAGAAGCTGGAGGAGCCGGCGGAGAGACCACACAGCTTTGCCCTGATGAAGCCAGACCTCTGAAGTTGAGGTGGCCACATGGAGACCTCTGCCAGTGATGAGTTGCTTCTACCGCCACGGGATGCTGTTGATGGACCCTGAGCTCTGGAAGCGAGGAGCCATGGGGAGACCCCTGCCAGCGCCAGGATTCTGCACCCACTGTCCTGTGACTTCATGAGTCGGAAGGAGACTTTATAGACTGATTTCGGTCATATGGGTTAATATCGGACTTATGACTTTGAACTGGACTGGGCTTAATGTCCTGTTTCTTTTGTATATAAACCTTTTCCTTATATCCATATGGGTGTCCTTGAATTTGTCCCTCTAGTCTTCCCGGACTAACACAAAGGCTCACTGGGGCAATTCTACCCTGCCCTGTCAGCTCTGAATGTGAGGAGGAATCATTCTACGGCGGTGAGTTTGACCTTGGTTGGGTGTCTGTTCCACGGGGACCAGACTGGCTCCAAACGGAGACTGTCCACTCTGAACACAGAGCCCTCAGAAGCGGCGAGGAATTGGCGTGTGATTGCCTACCCCATTAGCCATTATCGGGGGTGGGGAAGTTGGGGGAAAGGGGTGGGGGCGGGCAGGCATGTCCGCCTTCTGTTCTGCGATCACATCCACTGTCATTAAACCCACCGAGGCGGGTCTCCGGTGTGCGGATTTGGGGAGGGCATCCAGGCGATGAGCTCAAATGGGACGCAGTGGGCGTGCCTCGCCAGGGTTCCGTTCGGGAAGGCGCTGGTGTGTGACAGAAAACCAGCAGTGAGTACACCCGGCTGCTCTTAGCTAGGGGTGGGCGTGAATTGGAGGAGCAGAGACGGAATTCTTAGCTCAACATGCTGCCCCTTTTGATGGGGTTGGAGTTCCTTACATTTAATCATGAACATGCATTGCATTTCCCAGAAAATAAATTCTCCTTAAGTCTTGGCCGTCACAGGTCTGGGAAAGAGGCCAAAGAGGGCATCTCCTAAATCTTGAGCTGGGCCCCCTAAAGCACACCTGGCATAAAGGGCAGGGAGTTTAATCCAGGAGGTGGCCCCAGGAAATGAGGGTGAAACGGGGAAGAGGGGAGCCAGGCAAGACTGTGTACCCAAGAAGTCACTGGGAGTACTTGGGGGTGCGATTCCTCTGGCGGCCTCTGGGAGGGGATAGCGAGCACACACCACTAAGTCACACTCGGAATGCAGTCTGGTTAAGAGAAGGTCACTCCTGCATGTGTCAGCCCAGCAGCACTTGCAACCCGTGGGTTCAGCTGGCTTGTGTGGCTGTCAAAAGACTGGGGCAGTGCCTGGGACACCTGGGGGGTACGTTCAGGAGAGGCGGACACGGCACCAACCTCAACAGCTGCACCAGGAGGAAAAAACGTTGGAAGTTGAGCCGAATTTGGCACATTGCCTCTCTCTCGCTTGCATCTACCCATTGCCCGGGTTTTACGGTTGAGAAAACGGGAGGCCCAGGGAGGGGAATGGTGGCCGAGACCTCTGGCATATCCCAGGACACCTCTTGATGGCATGCATCACAGAAGAGTCTGGCTGGGACTCCACCCCTCCAACCTGAAGCTACTTCAGCGAAGACCAAGGATTGCAGCCTTCAGCCCGCATTACAGCTCACCTGGACCACTGAGCAGCATGATGCTCAATGGAGAAGAGATGGAAGTTGTTATGGATGCTGCCTTGCTTGGCTCCACAATCAGTGCTCAGAAAGCAGCGGTCAAGAGATCAAAAGATGTGTCGCGTTAGGTAACTCTGGGGCACAGCATCTCCTTCGAGAGCACTGAAAAGAACGGGTATTCCTGTGAGGACTAGTGTGCATCTGACGCGAGCCAGGGCACTGTCAATTTCTTTCTATGCACAGGAGAGACCAAAGGAGAATGGATGCTCTGTCAGGCAGGACTCTCTAGAGAAACAAAATCAAGATGCTAGTAATTCTCTTTATATACTTATATAGATAGAAGGATAGCTAACAGAAGAAATAAACAGTTAAAAAGAAAGAAAGAAAGAAAGAAAGAGGGCTGAGCCCTGGTGGTGTAGTGGTTGTGTGCCGGACTGCGGCCCACTGGGATGGAGGTTCGATTCCAGCTCCACAGGGGCAAAGGCTGGGCCTCCTACTCCCACCACCTGAGGGCAGTGATGCCCCCCCCAAAAAAGAAAGAAACAGTTAACTAATCTATAAAGCAGTACAAATGACTCGGTGCAATTCATTTGCAAGAGGCAGCTAGTAGACTGGCAGTCCTTGGAGTCTTGAGGGCCACCGAGCAGTCCTCTGTAGAGCAATCCAGGCTATCCAGCCACAAGCAGCAAACAGCAACAGTCAGATGACAAAAGTCCAACAGTCCCCAGCTCAAGATGCATATTCCAGGAGCGTGGTGAAGCAGGGCTTGAAGGAACCTCAACTCACAGCAACACAGCCCACGATTAGGTAGGTGTCCCACGGATAGTGTAACTTGGAGATCGAGGCACAGGACGAACAAGGCAGCCGGCTGATCTGAAGTTCCAAGAGCAAGAGGGCAAGGGCAGGGCTCGCCGAGCCATTTCCATCTCCGCCCTTCAATTGATGTTCATTGGCCATGTGGTCACAGCAGACCTACCTATCCTCCTTGGCCATGTTGGCGCCCCAAGCTTACCTAGCACAGATGCATTTGAATCCTGGTGCTGAAGAAGAATAGGGAAATACCATAGACTACTGAAAGGACAAACGCATCTGTCTTGGAAGGAGGTGAGCCACGGTGCTGGATGGCAAGACCTCATTTTACAGACTTTGGACAGGCTGTCAGGAGCGACCAGTCCCTGGAGCAGGGCACCGTGCTTAGGAGAGGAGCATGCAAAAGAGGAAGGGAAGGCCCTTCCGGAGATGGAGCGGCTGCATCAGTGAGCTCAGGTTGTGAGAACGGCGCAGGCCCTTGCGGAGTTTCGTTCTGCGGTACAGACGGCCGTGATGGGTCAGAGCCACTCTGATGACAAACTAACAACAACAACTTGTTGGCTGGGTGCCCCGGAAGAGCCGCTCACCCCATGTCATAGGTTGAACTAGAGCCCCTGAACTTAGACCGTAGGTCAGCTGTTAAACTGGAGGCTCCTCCTGACTGGAGAAGCTTGGTGGGCTCACGGACCCAGGATTGGCAAGAAGACCACAGGCGGGAGAAGTGAAGGAATCCCAAGTCCAGAGGTCAGATGACAGGCTGTGGATGGCTCCTGGGGTCTCCAGGCAAGAGAGGAAGCTGTTGGCTCAAGTCCAAAGAACCAGGGGTCGATGAGCCAGAGGCAGGGTCCAAGCCCAGCAAAAGTCCGGGAGCTTTCCACAGCGAGAATGTAGATGGGGAGGAGGTTACACGCCGAAGGCAATCTTCCAGGTGCTTCAGGCTCTGACTTGAGTAAAAGGGTTGTGCTCCACGCTCATCTTCAGGGCTGTGCATAGCAAATCCCATGATGGAGGTGATGACAGTGTGTGGGGTGATGACACCATGTGAAATCCCTAGACCTCTACTGCCCAGCCACGGATACGCCCAACGCAGCCAAGTTGACACAAGAGACAACCATGACACTCTGGAAGGGGGACAGTGAGCTGTTTTCATTTTACCACACTAAAAAGCAAGTCAGAGAACACAAAACCCATGGCCGGTCTGGCCCACACTTGCCAGCCCCTGTGCTGGAACAATGATACCGGGGAGGTGAGAGTTCCAGTTGGGTTTAGGCCAATCAGAACCCACTCTGGGAAGCAGTCACCGAGGATTCATTTTCATGATACTTGTCTTATGTTCTGTTAGCGTTAAACTTAAAACTCACTGCTGTTGAATCAATGGTGATTCGTGGGCACCCTGTAGGGCAAGTAGAACTGCCCCTTTGGGTTTTCAAGGTTGGAAATCTGTCTGGAAGCAGACAGCCTCATCTTTTTCCCACAGAGAAACTGACGGGATCTGTTCTAGGGGTGAAAAAAGACCCCTGTCCTGTCTCCGCTCCAGCTCCACGGATCCGGCCGCCCGCTCCCCCGCCACCAGACTCACACCAGGCCAACAACAAGTGCACCTTCATCGTCATCAGACCGGACGGCATGCAGCGAAGCCTGGCGGGTGACATCCTCAAGCGCTTTGAGCAGAAGGGATTCCGCCTGGTAGCCACGAAGTTTGTTTAGGCCTCCGAGGAACACCTGGAGCAGCACTACATGAACCTGAGAGACCGCCCCTTGCTCCTAGGGCTGGTGCAGTACATGAACTCGGGACCCATGGTGGCCATGGTCTGGGAGGGGCTGACTGTGGTGAAGACGGGCCAGGAGGTGCTGGGAGAGACCAAGCCAGCAGATTCTAAGCCAGGCACCATCCGAGCGGACTTCTGTCTTCAAGTTGGCAGGAACATCATTCATGGCAGTGATTCGGTCAAAAGCGCCGAGAAAGAAATCAGCCTCTGGTTTAAGCCGGAGGACCTGGTGGACGACAAGTCTTGTGGTCACGACTGGATCTATGAATAAGGGGCCGACAAAGCAGTCCCGTCCCTGTGGGCCCGTTGGCACTGTGCCTGTCCTGGGGACAGTTCTTCTGGGGTGGGAAGCAGTTGGATTGATCCTGACTCCTTCCAAAGCACGTTCACTGACCAATAAAATAAAGCCTTTGGAGACCGGGTGAAAAAAAAAAAAGACCCCAAATTCAAATGCATTTTATAAAGACTCTTTCCCCAAAGCCCAAACCCACAATCAGAACATAAAATCCAATTGTAAATCTTTATGGGAGTAAACAGCCTCCTCTTTCTCTCCCAGAGCAACCGATGTGTTCAAACTGCTGACCTTGTGGTTAGAGCCCCACTCATAACTCACCATGCCTCTCGCTGTCAAATCAGCTCCGACCGACTCCCAGCCATCCCCTGAATGACAAGATGAACCCTTGTCCTGTCTTGTGTCATCTTCCTATCCGTGGACATGTTCAAGCCAAGAGGAACACAATTCTATTCTGATCCAAAGTGTTTCCACTGACTAATTTTTGGAAGCAGCTCACCAGGCCTGCCTTCCTGGTCTATCCTCCATAGCAAGGCCACTCACAGGAGGTTTTCCAGGTCATTCAAGTGAAGAATTGGCTTAAGTTTAAAGTCAAGCGAGTCCATTGTACAGATAAAGTTAGAAAGCATGCAGAGGACTCTGCACAAAGCCCAGAAGAAAGTCTGAACCCTGGCAGGGTGCTGTGAGCCTCCCAGGACAGATGAAGACAGAGCCTGTGAGGTCCTCCTTTCCTGAAGAGGCTGCTGGCAGGCTGGTGCTGAGAAGGACGGGGTGCCGGGCTCCTCCAAGGTGCAGCTGCAGACGATAAAGTCACTCAGAACATTCTGGAATCGGTCCCTCCTCGGTGGGGAAGTCCCTCATGGGTGCTTTTGTTAGGGGTGTTGTCTTAGTGATCTAGGGTTGCTGCAACAGAACTACCCCATGAGGGTTGGCTTTGACGATCAGAGATTTATTTTCTGGCAGTTTAAGAGGTTCCAAGTCTGGCTGGAGAGTGCCGACGCGGGGACGGCTTGCCCTCGTCCTGGCTGCTCTATGTGAAGGTCCGTGTCTCTTTTCTGATTCTACTTCTAGGCCCAAGGAACCCTGGTGGGAGAGTGGGTTCTGTGTGCATTGGGCTGCCGACCCCAAGGGCAGGCATTCTAACCCGCCGGCCGCTCAGCGAGAGAAAGAGGAGGCTGTCTTACTGTGCGGGGCCAGGCTGCGTAGAGGAGCAAATCCAGGGACACTCATAGATGTGTAAGAAAGAACTTGCTATCAAGAAGTCATTGTATATCAGGAAGCCATCCCAGTCCTGTCCAACTCAGGTCCGTAAGTCCGACACTAGTCCGTCAGTCCCTCTGCAGACTCACGCAGCTACATGGCATGGTGCAGAATGCAGGAAGGTCACTGGCTGGTGGGTGCAAAGCTGTGTGGATCCAATGGCGGTGGATGCATCTCTAGGGCTCTGGCAGCCACCAGGGTCAGCCTGCAGGAAGCGGAAGGCAGAGAGGGACGGGGGTGGGAGAGGTTCCCAGGAACCTCCTTTGGAGAAGGCCACGCCCCCAAGGAGGCACCATCACACTTTGACCTGATTGACAGGCTGAACTCTACCCCTAAGCTATTATATGTCTTCTGGTTGACGTGAAATTATGTAACAACCACTTACCCTGTAAAGATTTACAGCTTCAGAAACCACAGGGGTCATTCTACTCTGCCCTGTTTCTGCTAGGTCAGAACCCTCTTGACGGCAGTGGGTGTTGGATTCCTAGTTTCCTTGGCGATCACGTGGCCTCTACCTTCCCCTCCATTTGTACTGACTTGCTTAATCTGCTTACAATTTTTTTTATTTTAGTTAAAATAAATCAGTTTTGTGGGCAGATCATCCCCAAATCATACAATTCAGTCATTCAACCATCTAACCTGTTCTCTTGATGTCAAGGTTTTAAGATGCACCCCACACGCCCACAGCCTCGTTAGCATAGTGAAGACACCCTATTCCCAAATGAACTGGTCACCACAGGAAATGAGGTCCTGACATATATAGGACACCTTTTCCTCTGTCACAAATGCTATGGTTCTTTGTTTTTGAGTGTGTGAAGAAGGACCACAGGAGAGCTACCCCCTTGGTTTCTCCCTCCTCCTCCTCTTCTTCCTCTTCCCTGTCTCTGCACATAAAACACTGACTGCACCGCTAAGTGGTCCCTTGTAACTTCAGTGCTTGTATCTTTACCGGGTGACTCTGTCAGGCTTTGGCTGCTGCCTGCAGGGCAAGGCCGTGTGCGGAAAGTGGAGGGGATGGCGGGGGTGGGGGGGCATTGAAATACTGGCCCCTGGGCCGCACCACCCCCCTGATCTGCTTCTGGGGTTGGGAGGCACATTCCCAGTGCAACACCTGTCAAGCCCCTCTCTTCCTTGGCCACCTTTAGCTCATGGGGGGCTGGGAGGCCCTGGGAGAAGGTGAAGCACTGTGTAGAGGGGGAGCCGAGTTCTAAAGGGGATCGAAGCCCCCTGCAGAGTGCGGGGTGGGGGGGAGCCTGAAGTGTGGGAATTAGGGGCGGATGGATCCTGACTGCTCCCACGCTTGGAATGCACCTTATCCTGGAGGCAGCCACCCGAGGAGAGACGGCTCGCACACTCTCAGCCAGGAACCGAGAGGTTGGGGTGGGAATCCCCCGAGCAGCTTCCTGGGAGAAAGGCCTGGGGCTCTCTTTCCATGGCAGAGGGCCATCGGCCAGGAGGGAGGCCCCAGTGAGCTGAAGCAGCAACCACGGGCTCGAGCAGGGGAGCAGCAGGGTGGCTGTGGGTCGGAACCCAAAGAACAGCAAGATCTCAAACCCCACCGCCCTAGCGCTGATTCTAATTCTTAGGGACCCTATCAGGACAGCAGAGAATCGCTCCGGGGGATTTCCTAGACGGTCGTCGTTTTTATGGGGGCAGACAGCTTCCTGTCGCTCGCGGAGCAGCCGGTGGGTTTGAACCTCTGACTCTGTGGTTAGCAGCTCACTGTGTAACCACGAGGACACCTGAACCGATGCGTGCTGCATCCCGGAAACGCACAATAAAGAATCAATCCCAGGGTCCCGAGGATCCCCGGTGGCCAAGTGGCTAATGGCTCAGTCCGCAGAAGGTCAGCGGTTCAAACTCACTAGCAGGCATGGGACAAAGGTGGGGTACCCTGAATTAACCCTGTGGGGCAGGTTGATCGAATCCCTAGGAATTGGAAGGTACTGTATTTTTCGGACCATAAGACGCATTTTCCCTCCAAAGTGGGGAGAAGACGAGGGTGCGTCTTTTGGCCTTGAGGGTGTGGTACCCCAGGACATTTTAGTATACGGGTACAATTTGGTTCCGAATATTTTTTCTTGTTTTCCTGCTCTAAAAACTGAGCGTGCCTTACGGTCTGAAAAATACGGTAAGTATGAAAGTATTATGGACTGCTCAAAAGACTTGGAAGAAGTAAGGCCAATGCTCTTTGGAGGCCAGGAGGGGAGGCTTCAGTTTACACACTTTTATCACATTGTCAGGAGAGAGCGGTCCAGGAGAAGGACAGAACAGCCTGCTGAATAAAGGAGAGGGGCAGGGGGAGAGAGGAAGACCCTCAGGGACACGGATGGACATGGTGGCTGTGACCAGGGGCTCCGGCATTGGAACGATTGGCTGGTGCAGAGCAGAGAAGCGTCTTGTTCTATTACGCATAGGGTTATGGGCAGGGGGGCAACCCACGGGGCCGAACAACCCCAGCAAGACTTGGAATTCAGGGAGGGGGAGAGGGGGGCAAACTGAGGAGCTGATACCAGGGGCTCAAGGAGAAAGCAAATGTTTTGAGAAGGATGGGGGCAACACCTGTCAAATGTGCTTGACACATACATGGATGGATGGGTTGTGATGAGAATGGCATGAGCCCCCTGAAAAACGATTAAAAAAAAAAAGAGTTGGAGTCAACTCAATGGCGATGAGTTCGTATCATTGGGGCGTCATGAGGGGCACGCGCTGAGGGGCTCGGTCACCGATTGGGCTAGAGGAACACGAAACAACCCTAAACTGCCATAAAGTCCATGCCAATAAAGAAAAACGCTCCAGGACAGAGTGGAACTGTCCCTGTGCGTCTCTGAGGCGCCATAGACCCCTTGGGGGACCGAAAGCCTCGTCTATGGCCCTCGGAGTGGCCCGTGGTTTCCAAATGCTGACCGGACAGCTAAGCAGCTCCACTTGTAACCCCGTACACCACCAGGGCTCCTCTTGGCCAAATAAACTGGGCTTCAAACCCCGCCCCGCCGCTTAACCTTGAGTTGCCATGGGGGCCTCAGCTTCCCCATCTACAAAATGGGGATGGACGCACCAAACACCGCCGCCGTGCCTGGCATGCATGTGCAGGCTCAGGATCCCAGGGGCATTGTCTACCCCCATCCCCCTTCAAGGGTCCTCCTAGGCCCTGGGCATGGCCACCGCGCGTGCTCTCTGATCAGGGCCTCCTCAGACCGCCCGCTGGCACCAACCTCTTGCCCTGCCCTGCCCTGCCGGCCCACCGAGACTCTCCCAGGCCCCTGCATGGGTCTCCGGCCCACCCCCTCCTCTCTTGCTTACCCCTCAGCCCCGGGTGACCAGAACCCCTGCCTCCTGGGACAGCTTTCCTGCACTTTCCCCCTTTTAAGAGATTGACTGCAATTTCTATAATAACATCACATTAGCTAGAAATTAATGTCCTCATTAAGACAGCAATTAGGCACATTAGCGCAGCAATAAAAGAGAAGCTTATGAAATAATTGCTGGTTCCAGAATGCCTTTAATTTAGTATTTTATATTGCGCCGTGGTATTAATTTTTTTCCCCCCGGCAGCAGATAATAAGAGAAGCGTTTGAATTGTGGGAAGGTTTAAAATACAATCTTTTTGGGAAAGGAAAGAAGGGCTGATACCTATAGATGCATGAGCTGTTGCCTCCCCACGGCTCAGGGGGTGGCGGGAGGGGCTCCCGGCACACAGGGCTGCCAGGGGAGGGTGGCGCTGAGCGGGCGGGACCCTGGCTGGTGGATTAGGGCACCCTGAACTCGGAGACTGAGGATCAAATGGACATCGCGTCTTTGTTCTCAGCAACAACAACAAAACACCTGGTTGGGTTTTCCGGTCGACCTCATTCCTGACCTTGAATGCCTGCAGCAAAGGTTTCCTCGGGTACGTGGTGGCTCGGGCCCGGAGCTGAAGATTTGGAGGCTGCAGATGGGTGCACGCCTGCGAAATGCGGTGACAGAGGCGGGAGGGCCCCCTCTGGCAGCTCCTCATGAAATCGTGGCACAGCCCCGACTGGAAAAAAAAAAAGAAAATCATCGGCAGCCAGTAGACCAGGAGCTTTTTCCTGGCGTTCCCTTCTCGACCCCAGCCCACCCCCCTGAGCTGAGGTCCACCTTGCTGCTGTTGTTGCTGTTGTAAGTCGGTTCTGGCTCGGAGAGATGGACGTCCAGCAGGAGAAACTACCGCGCTCAGGATGGTTCCCACGTGGCACCTCGGTTCCCACGGTGGCCCCCAATCTCCTGGGCCTTGGTCTGCCTCGCTGCCCCTCTACTTTTCCAAGCACGGTGTCCTTCCAGGGACCGGTCTCTCTGGGGGACAGGACGGGGGCGAGAGGCACCAAGAGGTGGCCGGGCCCAGCTCTCCCATGTCTCTTCTCTCCTGTCTAGGTCTGACTGTGAGCTGGTTCTTCCAGAGGCTGGTTCTGCAAGAAGGCTCCGAGGACAAAGCGTTAGCTGGGATTCCCGCCGGC